>CM064906.1:1545814-1705814 GCA_030347415.2 Decapterus maruadsi | reverse complement strand
TACGCAGTCAAACAACAAAATGAGCAGTCTATTTCTCCCTTCCTCTGCCCCGTTTCTGTGTTATGCGAGGCTTTGCTCATGTGATTTAGTTTTCGAAATATTGTAGGCTAGTTTGCAGGCAGCTATTGTCCCCTTTGTAAATTGTGAGGTCTAAGTTAATTTGATGCGTTCCGTGGTCCATGGCGATTTTCATACACACACCAGCCTCGCTTTCAATAACACACACACGTCTCCTTTGGTGTCAACTGGCACAGAGCGTGAAGCTGGGTTGATAACCAGCTTCGTGTTACAGTAACTCGGACCAGGGCTTGAGGTTTTGACCCGGACTCCTTCCAGTCCAGGCCGGCTGGCTGGCGGTGTCACTGGTCTCATTACTGGCTGTTTGTGTTGTCTGTCAAAACATAGATGAATGAAACTAATCGACTTTGTATCGGCCGCGTCTTCTATCGAGGGAAAGTTATTTCCCCCTGCTCAGAGCAGAGCTTTCAGTCGCTCTGCTCCTCGTCTCTGGAACTCCTTACCACCTCACATCCGTAACACCGACTCTCTTTCTCTCTTTAAAACACAACTCAAAACTCACCTGTTTAAAATTGCCTATCTAACTTTCCCCTCTATTTATTTCTGTTTTATCGCCCAGCCCCAAAGTGGCACAGACCCGAGAAATCATCCAGCTGCACTCTCATACATGGTGCGCAGTGAGAAATGCGGCACTACTGTAGGCCTACAGTTGGCTCATTCGGGTGTGTTTGGAGCTGACGAGACAGAGGGCCGAAAAAATAGAGTGAGAGTACACTGTAGCTGCCGTTGTTACATTTTGTCATTGAAAGACTATTATTATTATATTGCATTCCCCATTCGTGTTCACTGCTGAGGCGTTTTATCCTGCTCACAGATGCCACCTGGCGGTTGTTTGGGCGCACTGCAGCTTCTGGTGAACTCCTCCACAAAAAATCCGCCTGGCTCTCCCGTGCCTCACGCGTGAATCTCGCGTGAAATGCTCCAAATGAAACTAGCACCCACTGTAAAACAAAAGAACCGCGTCACCAGATGTGCCCTGTGGCACGCTAAGTGGGAAGAAGGACAGAGGCGCGCATACCTGTCGTTTCGCACAGGAGACGTGCGCCACAACGATCCGCTACGGGAAACAGGGCTCCTCACACAGACACACCACAGGCTTCAGCGCCTGCACCAGCTCTGCCACGCCAGGCCACAGCCACCACGAGCAGGACGAGCAGAGCCAAAAGGAGAGAGAGACTGCATGTGTGAACAGACCAGTACATGAAAGCTCGCCGCGCCGCCCATCAATCAGTGCGACCGTCCACACCTGAGGTGGATGGAGCAAGGAGGAGGGAGGAAGGGATGGGAAGGAAAGACCATCCTGCCACATTCTACCCCCCAGTTGTGTAGAGCTTTCAACACACTAGCACCAAGGGCGAAAGACCGCTGATTGTGCATTTGCCACGGGCCCTTGAAGTCCAATGGCAGCGCAGTCCTCATGACACACCGGCCGAGGAAGATGATAAACATTTGAGTGCTGCCCAGCTGTTAACCGAGGGGTACGGCGGGGAACTGATGGTGCAGTGGAGGATGGTTGTCTCCGAGAAGAGGAAGCTGCTGCAGAGGTCTCAGGAACTGGCCGACTGCCCACCAAGGCCACTACATTGGGCCCTGTGGATCTGGGCAACCTTGATGGCGCAGGGGCCATTGGTGCTGGGGAGCCGGGAACCAGTACCCATAGATCCCCTTCAAACAAATCCTCCGAAGCCTCTGAGGTTGCTGGAGGGGAAGATGGATGGAACTGTGGAACCAGTTCAGGCCCGACCTGGGCCTTGAACTGGTCACGGTGCACGTTCCTGGTCTTCTCCAAGTTGTCCACTGGGGCGATGGTATAAACAGGCCCACCACCAGAGGGGGCTCTCAGGATCTGGTAAACAACGGAGCCCCAGATGTCCTGGATCTTGTGGCGACCCCTAGCACTATGGTCACGAAGATAAACCAACTGGCCCACTTTCAGTGGAGCATCACGTACCCCTTGATCATGACGTTCTTTATGACGTTCTGCAGCCACAAGCAATCGTTCCCGAGCGTTGTGAAAAGCCACCTCCAGTCTGGCCTGGTGTTCAACCAGCCAGTCCTGAACCTCCCCCGGCACTGGGTCCTGGACACGACCCAAGAGAAAATCGATAGGGAGCTGGGGTTCACGACCAAACATCAAAAGAAATGGTGACTCTCCAGTACCCTGATGGGGAGTGGTATTGTAACAAAAGAGTACATGGGGAAGGCAAGAAACCCAGTCACGTTTCCGTGAATGTCCTGCTTGAATACAGATGGCAAAACAAGCTGAAGGATTTCCTCGCCTCCATCTGGACGATGGATCCGGCGGTACAGAATACCTTCTTTCTCCACAAGACGATCCCATTGTTTTAACAGGGCCAAAGACAGTTTGGCGAGCTGCTGTCTCTCTGCTGGTGTAGGCTTAATCCGCCTTCTCCAATGCACCAAGATCTCCTTCAGGAGAGGATCAGCCTCCTGCAAAGCACGGAGGTCAGGAAAAGAATGAGGGGGAAAGACCGATACCACCGCCTGAGCTGCGGACACCAAGTTGGTACGTGGCGCTGACTGGAGAGCGGACTGAAGAGCAGGAGGGACTGAGGTGCTGGGCAAGACTTGTTCAGCCAAACTAGTGCTGGAAGTGGGCTGCCGGGAGAGGGCATCAGCGTTCTTATTGCTGCGACCAGATCGATACTTGATCTCAAAGTCGAATGCTGCAAGCTGGGCAGCCCAACGATGTTCAGCTGCACCTAGCTTGGCTGACTGAAGATAACTCAAAGGATTGTTATCCGTGAAAACCAGGCACCGGTGCCCCAACAGGTATTGGCGAAATTTCTCGGTCATGGCCCATTTTAGAGCAAGAAACTCCAGTTTCATGGAGCTATAATTGACCATGTTCTGCTCTGTTGGTTGAAGGCCCCGACTAGCGTATGCTATCGGCCGAATCCCAACTTCAGTCTCTTGGGACAGAACCGCCCCAAGCCCACTGTGGCTGGCGTCTGTCTCCAAAATGAAGGGACGTGAGAAATCCGCAAATGCCAGTACTGGTGCAGAGGTCAACTTAGACTTGAGCGCCTCAAAGCTCTCTTCACACTGAGCAGTCCACGCTGCCTGGAACTCCTGTCCGGACCCCTTCTTGGACTTTGTGCCAGCCAACTTGGCCACCAACTTGTGCAAAGGGCCAGCCAGACCGGCAAAGCCCTCAACGAAACGCCGGTAATAACTGGCAAAGCCCAAAAATGAGCGCAGCTCTGACACCTGGCTGGGACGTGGCCACTTGGATACAGCCTCAATTTTTGCGGGATCGGTGGCAACACCCTGGTCAGAGATGACATGACCCAAGTAGCTGACCTTTCGTTGAAAGAAAGAACATTTGGAAAGCTTGACCTTAAGACCTTCTCTCTGGAGCCGGTCCAGAACCACCTCCACCCGTTGGACATGCTGGGAAACAGAGGACGAGAACACAATGATGTCGTCCAAATACAACAAAGGGGATTCACACTGCTGGTCTCCGAACATCCTCTGCATGAGGCGCTGAAATGTGCTCGGTGCATTGCACAGCCCAAACGGCATGCGATTCCACTCAAACAGCCCGAACGGCGTGCAAAAGGCGGTTTTCAGCTTGTCGTGCTCTGAGACTGGTACTTGATTATAACCGCTCGCCAGATCGAGAGTGGAAAACCACTGAGCCCCAGAGAGCGCATCGAGACTCTCCTCAATGCGGAGTAAGGGAAAAGCGTCTCTGCGGGTCTTTGCGTTGAGCTGGCGATAGTCGACGCACATATGTAGGCTGCCGTCCTTCTTGCGCACCAGGACGATGGGGGAAGCGTAAGGACTACAGCTTTCCCTTATCACCTGGGCTTCAAGGAGCTGGTTGATGTGAGTCTTGACGGCCTCATACTCAGATGGTGGAACGCGTCGGTATCTTTGCCGAACTGGGACCTCGTCCAGCAGAGGAATGTCATGTGAGACGAGATTTGTGCAACCAAGGTCACCTTCATGGGCAGAGAAAACTGAACTAAACCTCTGCAACAAAGACCGGACCTGCATCTGTTCTGGTTCTGTCAATGCAGACAAGTCAATTTCCTCGACCTGACCCTGTTCTGAAACAGCAGCCCCCTGAGAAGAAACCGTGGCACACTAAGGAACAAATTAACCAGTAACTCACGTATGTAGGGAGAACGGAGATGGTTGGAACAGAGGGATGGTTGGAACAGCATCATGTTCACCAATAGAACATGCGCTTCAACTGGGACAGCAAAGTCTGGTAGCTCTGAGTTTTTGAGTTTTTACTCAACATTTGCTTTATTTTTGTTGTGTTTTTGTCATCGACTGATGGATGCTTCTATGGAGAGAAGAGATTCTTCAGAGATGAGCTTCTTTCATTGAAAATGGACAGATCTGGAGGACACCATCCTGTCCCAGATGAGATAAAGAGGTGCTTTTGTGGTGGTTGCCGTGCTGCTGCTGCTGCTGCTGCTGCTGCTGCTGCTGCTGCTGGAGGTGGAGATGTCCGGTCCCTCCTGAGGTCAGTCATCATTGGAAATATCAACTCTCTGCCCAACAAGAGTGATGAGGAGCTGGAGATATTGGTGAAGACTCAGAAAGTAGATATTTCTTTTATTTTTTCAAATCATAACAACACTTGTGTACATCCCTTCACCATCGCCATCGCTCCTGCTCCATCCAGCGGTCATGCTCCACCTCTGGATGGAGCAGGAACTGCCAGGTGGAGCAGGGCCACGGGATGGAGCAGGAACCGCTCGGTGGAGCAGGGCCACGGGATTGAGCAGGACCTCTGGATGGAGCAGGAACCTCCAGGTGGAGAAGGACCGCTGAATGGAGCAGGACCTCTGGATGGAGCAGGAACCTCCAGGTAGAGAAGGACAGCTGGATGGTGCAGGGGGTTAGGGTTACCCTACCGCTGGATGGAACACGAACCTCCAGGTGGAGTAGGACCGCTGGATGGAGCAGGGGGTTAGGGTTACCCTACCGCTGGATGGAACAGGAACCTCCAGGTGGAGTAGGATCGCTGGATGGAGCAGGGGGTTAGGGTTACCCTACCGCTGGATGGAGCAGGAACCTCCAGGTGGAGCAGGGCCACGGGATGGAGCAGGACCTCTGGATGGAGCAGGAAACTCCAGGTGGAGAATGACCGCTGGATGGAGCAGGACCTCTGGATGGAGAAGGACCGCTGAATGGAGCAGGACCTCTGGATGGAGCAGGAACCTCAAGGTGGAGAAGGACCTCTGGATGGATCAGGAACCTCCAGGTGGAGTAGGACCGCTGGATGTAGCAGGGGGTTAGGGTTACCCTACCGCTGGATGGATCAGGAACCCCCAGGTGGAGTAGGACCGCTGGATGTAGCAGGGGGTTAGGGTTACCCTATCGCTGGATGGAGCAGGAACCTCCAGGTGGAGAAGGACCGCTGGATGGAGCAGGACCTCTGGATGGATCAGGAACCTCCAGGTGGAGTAGGACCGCTGGATGTAGCAGGGGGTTAGGGTTACCCTACCGCTGGATGGAGCAGGACCTCTGGATGGATCAGGAACCTCCAGGTGGAGTAGGACCACTGGATGGAGCAGGGGGTTAGGGTTATGTCACAGGGTGACTATACCCAGGTAGACCAGTGGGAGGGGGGCGCTGTATGTTTTCTGTCCCTACAGAGTTTGGTGCCACCCAGGACTGTCCCCGGAAGCGACCTGGAACAAGGAAAGGAAAGGGAACCAACACCTGGGACACAGGGAAGGGGAGAGAGTGACAGACGGAGGTGGCCCAAGAGATGGAGCATGGCACGACACGGAGCAGAACGAGGAGCGAGATCCCGCCTACGGCCGGAGAAGTGTCACCGTGGCGACGGAGCGAGCCACAGATGGTGCGAGCTACAGACGATGGTCGGCTGCAGGATACAGGGGAGATGCATCGCAGGAAACGTGGAGGGGTCGAAGCGAGCTTCACGAGTTAAGTACCGCTTTTATTTCACTCCTCTGACCATCAATTGTCGTACAGACGAGAAGACGAGAAACCCCTTGCTTTTGTTTATTGTTTTTGGTTTGAACTTTACTTTGCTTGCAGTTACTGTTTGGTTTCACTATTGATTTGCGTTCTTATGTATTAGTTTAAAGGGGTTTCTCAGGGTCTCAGAGTATTGATTGATTATTCTTTGTTGGAGGTGATGCCGGGACCCACGCATCCGTATCGAGAGGAAGAGAAGACTCCGCTCTACTACCACCAACTCCACGCCGTCTCCATGCAATGGACTCCTTTTTATTGTGCTTTACCCAACGTCCGCCTGCTCCTAGCACCATATTTTAATAAATACCTTTTGTTGTAAACTCCTGCTCGTGGTTTGTGGCCAGTGGCTCCCCAGGAGAGACCTCAATTATTTAGTTGTTATTCTTTATTCTTTACTTTTCCTTAAAAGAGTCATAACCTGTATTTTTACGTATCCAGCCCCCCTTGGATTTCGTACCGCGACTTTATCACGTGAGATTACGCGCGAGGTTTTGACTGGTCCGGATGTGCATTGTATAATATGTAATGAGGCGCGTGTTGATTCGCCGCAGGAAGGACAGAGCCGGGGGGGGGGGGCTTGCCTGCATGCAGACTCCAAAACATAAACAGCCCCCTGGTACCGCTTCGGCGATTTCACGTAGCGGACGGGGCGGGGTTGGGTGGTGAAAGAGGCAAGTAGCCTCCACGGTGAGGTCACCGTAGGAGCAGACTCAAAATCTCGTGCTTTAGGAAGGCACAGCCTTGTGTGCTATTCCTGTTCGGAAAAAGAGCCGAAGCGAAAAAATGGCGCCACTTTCAAACTCCAGCTTTTCAGGCAAGTTTCAACTGAGGTCAAACACCAATATGCATGTTTTAACAAGAGAAATTGCGATTTCCGGGTGATGACTCCTTTAAACTAACCCTTGTTACAGTTACCCTACCGAAGAAGGACCGCTGGATGGAGCAGGAACCTCCAGGTGGAGAAGGACCGCTGGATGGAGCAGGACCTCTGGATGGAGCAGGAACCTCCAGGTGGAGAAGGACCGCTGGATGGAGCAGGAACCTCCAGGTGGAGAAGGACCGCTGGATGGAGCAGGACCTCTGGATGGAGCAGGAACCTCCAGGTGGAGAAGGACCGCTGGATGGAGCAGGACCTCTGGATGGAGCAGGAACCTCCAGGTGGAGCAGGACCGCTGGATGGAGCAGGAACCTCCAGGTGGAGTAGGACCGCTGGATGGAGCAGGACCTCTGGATGGAGCAGGAACCTCCAGGTGGAGAAGGACCGCTGGATGGAGCAGGACCTCTGGATGGAGCAGGAACCTCCAGGTGGAGCAGGGCCACAGGATGGAGCAGGAACCTCCAGCTGGAGAAGGACCGCTGGATGGACAAGGGGGTTAGGGTTACCGTACCGCTGGATGGAGCAGGAGCAGGCCTCCTCCTTCTTCAGTGCTCCAGTGCCTCAGGATGTTTAGTCTGTATCCTAGCAACAACTTCATGGAGAACTTCAGATGGAACTTAAGCAGTTGCCATTGGGTGTACATAAGTGTTATGATCCGAAAAAATAAAATAAATGTCTTCACCAATATCTCCAGCTCTTCATCACTCTTGTTGGGCAGAGAGTTGATACTTCCAATGATGACTGACCTCAGGAACATCTTAAACATCTTAAACATGTACAGCACTGTTACGACCCAGGTCGTTATGAATGAGTGTGTGCAGGTGTGTGTGTGTGTGTGTGTATTGGTTTTCCTGCTTTAGCAGTCCCCGCCGGTGACTCCTCCCCCTGGCAGCTGATTGGTGCGGCGGTTCTGAGCTGGCAGCTGATTGGTGCGACACCTGGGGAGCGGCCTAGGACCGGATATAAAAGCTGCAGGTCTGGCAGTCGGCGGGTGGACCAGAGCGAGGCAGACCATGCGTGCTTCCTCCACATCACCCAACCAGCCACTTTGTCTTCTTATGATTGCTTTGTGTTTTCTCCGTAGGGGTGGGCCGCCATTTGATTTGATCCCTTTTTCTCCTGTTTTTGGTTAAGTTAGGGAGGTCAGTTTGTGTTAAGTTATTTTGGTATTTCTTTGTAGGTAAGTTTATCCTCCCCAGTTAGTTTCCTTTTGTTTGTTGTTTTGGCCTGGGCCCACCCTGAAGCCATTTAAGTTTGTTAATATTTAGTTTGTAAATAAATCTTTATTGCATTTCATCGATCCCTTGGCTGTGGCACTTGAGTTTTGTGGAGTGGAGCTTATTTCATGTTGGACCTCAGACACCCCTAGCTGGGGTCGTAACAGCACTTTGTGCTACATTTTTATGTATGAAAAGTGCTCTATAAATAAAGTTTATTATTATTATTATTATTATTATTATTATTATTATTATTATTATTATTATTATTATTATTATTATTATCATTATTATTATTATTATTGTTATTATTATTATTATTATTACCTCCACCTCCAATCCTTTAACTACGCAGCAGCAGCAGCAGCACGACAACCACCACAAAAGCACCTATTCATAATAATAATAATAATAAACTTTATTTATATAGCACCTTTCAAAACAAATTTTACAAGGTGCTGTACAACAAAATAACATTTAAAATTAAAATTCATCTCATCTGGGACAGGATGGTGTCCTCCAGATCTGTCCATTTTAAATGAAAGAAGCTAATCTCTGAGACGGAGCTCCGGTGGATCTGCGGAAACACAGAGAGAGGAGTGCGAGACACCAAGGCCAAACTACAAAGTGCAACAAAAAATGGAGGAGTGGAGAGAAGAGGTCCAACAACCATTTCATGTCATTTAACCTGTTTTTTATCCTCAGTAATTAGTTCAGCTACTTCATCAGTTTTCTTTCGCTGTCATGGTATAGTAACAGACTACAACTAGTTAAACTCTCCAACTGTTACACCTAAACGTACAGTATATGTAATGTGATTGTTGATATTACTACAGCCTTTTCATCATTGCTTAAGCAACTTCTTCAGCAAACTGCTTCCCTAACCCTAACCAAACCCAAACTATACATTATCCCTTACATATTTCAGTCTTCAAAGTGGCAGACCAACATTGCTGTGCAGCTTTTGGATGTCTTGGGTTTGGACACAGGAACAGGTTTTATGAGGAATGAGAAATGAGGAAGGCATCATAAGCAATGGCTCTTTGCACTTTCACCCATGACTAGAAGAACAAACATTTTATGCGTAACTTTAACTCTGACACTTCCTTGTGTCCTCTTTGCACATGCTGATGTTTGTCTTGTAGGCCTTAATTGTTTTTCATGAGAAAAAGGATGTGATGTTTCATCCAGCAGCTACTTAATGGGACCTATTGTGCTAATTTCAGGGGCTTTTAATATGATAGTGGACCCCAGTGGGGCACTATTGGACGTTTTGATCAATAAAAAACTCCGTAACTATCGCACAAACTGTCTATGTACACCTCCATTCAGGCTCTTTCCTGCTCTCCCGAGTGAGAACATACAACCTTTTTTCAAAAAAAGGGTTGTATGTTTCCCAGTACAGTAGGTTATGTATTGTGACCGGGGAACATAGGACTCTTTTTTGGGAAAACAGGGAATATAGGAGCCTTTTTCAAAAAGAGGGTCCTATATTCCCCTATGGGGGAACATAGGTACGCTCCCGTTTACAGCGGTGTCTGCGAGGCTAATGCTCTCCTTCTGCTGGATTTTAAAAATGCTGGTTGTTTTGGTGCTTTCTGCTCTAGCTTTAGCCAATCAGTGCCGGGTCAACCTCAAGCCACACCCAGGACAGAGCTTTTCAAATCTAGTGATCAATAAAATGAAGTGCAATGAAAACATGTCATTCATTAGTTCGCAGATTGTATCATTTGATTGGCCGTGCACATACCTGTTCAACTATGCCACATGGTTAAGTGGTTTCAAGCTGACACAAACAAATATAAAATAAACATGAACATGTTTCTTATTTGAGAAGTCTGATTGTAGTAGACCAGGCATGTCAAACATACGGTCCGCGGTAATTAACTTTAATGGGCTAAATCGCACTGAAGTGTTAAATTTACACAGCGACGGCGATAATCCCCGCCCTTGCCTTTAGATTCAGTGAACAGATATTCTTCTTCCCATTTAACCTGAAACGCACTATTTTCTCAATAGTTTTCTGTTTCTTCTGCTCTCCACAAGTCTGTTGTGTTCCAGATGTGCCATTAGTTCCAATCATGTCATTCTGTGGTCATCAAGGATGTTATATTCATTAGATTCATGACGTCATATGTGTCTGAATCAGGGCGATTTGGGCACAGATCACAGCGTCACGTCACCAGAACAAGTGGAGTAGGAGGAGGAAATCAGCAAGAGACCAAAAATTGAGGTTATTTGACAGATGCCACGATTATACTGTGTTGTTGGCTGTGATAGCAGTCGCCAAGGAAACCCCGGGTAACACTTTACACTAAGGTACACAAAATTACAGTAGGAACTAATGAAGGACTAATGAGGAACTAATGAGTAGTTACTGAGGAACTGAGGGACACAAACTTAGAGTAGTTACTGAGTAACTAAGGTACACAAAATTACAGTAGTTATTGAGGAACTAATGAAGGACTAATGAGTAGTTACTGAGGGACACAAACTTAGAGTAGTTACTGAGGAACTAAGGTACATAAAATTACAGTAGTTACTGAGGAACTAATAATTAACTAACTATTAGTTATTGGTGAGTTCTTCAGTAACCCCTGATCAAAAATCAGAGAGGTAGTTAGGGGACTAATGAGTAGTTACTGAGGAACTGAGGTAAACCCAATTAAAGCAGTTACTGAGGAACTATTGATGAACTAACTATTAGTTAATGGTCAGTTCTTCAGGAACTCCTGACCAAATTTTAGAATAGTTGCTGAGGAACTAATGATGAACTATTAATGGTCAGTTCTTCATTAACTCATGATCAAATTTAATATATGATTAATAGATAGTAGTGAAATAGTTAATTCATCAGTATTGAATCATTACTCAATAACCTGTCCATTAACCTTTTTATTTTCCAAAGAAAAGTGACTAATGAGAGGCCATTTCATCATCATCTTTACAATTAGTTCCTTTAAGAAAAAAACACAGACAGCAGGATTCTTGAGATGAGTTAATTCATTTATTCCAGACCACATACACATTGATATGACCATCCATGTTATTCTGTAGGCTATATTAATCAAAACATTGTTCACAGTATAGTTGTTTGAGGTGCACACAATTACCTTCTGAGTAGCTATGAAATAAATTTGGAATGAATGAGGAACTCACTATTAGTTAATGTTCAGTTCTTCGGTAACTCCTAATCAAATTACTGAGGAACTAACTATTACTTAATCATTAGTTACCCTTTTTGTGTACCTTAGAGTAAAGTGAGACATAAAAATGAGTAGGTAATGAGTACTGAATTATTACTTAATTATTAGTTACCCTTTTTGTGTACCTTAGAGTAAAGTGAGATATAAAAATGAGTAGGTAATGAGTACTGAATTATTACTTAATCATTAGTTACCCTTTTTGTGTACCTTAGAGTAAAGTGAGATATAAAAATGAGTAGGTAATGAGTACTGAATCATTACTTAATCATTAGTTACCCTTTTTGTGTACCTTAGAGTAAAGTGAGACATAAAAATGAGTAGGTAATGAGTACTGAATCATTACTTAATCATTAGTTACCCTTTTTGTGTACCTTAGAGTAAAGTGAGACATAAAAATGAGTAGGTAATGAGTACTGAATCATTACTTAATCATTAGTTACCCTTTTTGTGTACCTTAGAGTAAAGTGAGACATAAAAATGAGTAGGTAATGAGTACTGAATCATTACTTAATCATTAGTTAGCCTTTTTGTGTACCTTATGATAAAGTGAGAAACCAAAATGAGTAGGTAATGAGTACTAGATCATTACTGAATCATTAGTTACCATTTTTGTGTACCTTATGGTAAAGTGAGAAACCAAAATGAGTAGGTAATGAGTACTGACTCATTACCTACTCATTAGTTACTATTTTTATGTAAGGTACACAAACATTACAGTAGTTACTGATGAACTAATGAGGAACCAAAATAATCATTTGCCTCCATGTGCACCATAATAACTTTTGTCTTCCCGGGAACCAAAATAAGATTTTACCTGGTACCAAAAAAAAAAAAAAAAAAAAAGCACACACAGGAAAATTAAATAATAGCCTAATAAAACATAACAAGTGTGTAGCATCCCCAGCTCAATGGAGGTCAATTGATGATTCACATTCTTTAATTCCGTAGACCGTATTCAGCTGCAGGGCTATGAGAGGAAGAAAATAAAATACAGTTAGGCTACCTTTCCTTTTGAAATTACATTCAACTGCTTTAATCACATAAACAATCATGTAAGTTGTCTCCCTTTTTATCTATTTTAATCAAAAGACAGTATCCAACTGGAGTGCTGGATTACCATGAAATAAATATTTTTAACCATTTGTTTTTAATCCAATTAACTGTTTTAACCTTACCAGACCTCATATCAAACAGACAAAATAGCTACGTCCTGTTGCATTAATAAAACAACCAACGAGTTAGCTTAGCACCATCTCACTTCAATGTGAGATGGAGCTAAGCCAAGCTAACTAAGCTAGCTGAGCTAAGCTAACTAAGCCGAGCTGCTGTGTCAGTCTAGCAGCTCAGTCAATGCTAATAATAGCTACCGCTTACACATCTTCATCTTACACATCTTCAAATAAAAAAGACACACCATTAAAATATACTTATCACTGTACCATCAATCACACCCTCGTCCTTGAGATATCATCGACATTTTCTGTCTTTTGCTTCTCCCTGCATGGTCCATTGCTTCTCTTGTGCCAAGTCAATTCACTGCTCCTCACACAGGAAATGATGATCTCGTTTCCAAAATAAAAGACAAATGACACTTTGTAAGTTACCTTTAATATGACAAGAACGTTATTTCATTTGTTATCTTTATGTTTATTTGTTTAGTTTCTGAACATTAGTCAAGGTCAAGGCTTTATTTCTCATATATTAGGCCGACGTTACATTCACTGCTTTTATTTTGAAAGTGTCTCGCCAAGATCTCATACACTTCCGGTGCTTCGGATTTTACTTGCAGTAGGAAAAGTGTGTCTGTAAGGCCAAGAGTGTCTTCAATGCCAAAAGTGTGCCTAAACGTACATGAAACGCCCTAGCACCTGGCTAATAAGGAGCACAAGGTTTGTTTTTGTTACTTTTTCATGCTATATTCATTTCCGGTTCAAGTTTGGTCGCTGTTGATAGTCTCATGTATGGAAAGTGTTGTGGTTAGCGGTAGCTATTATTAGCATTGACTGAGCTGCTTAGACTGACACAGCAGCTCGGCTTAGTTAGGTTAGCTCAGCTAGCTCAGTTAGCTTAGCTAACTCGTTGGTTGTTTTATTAATGCAACAGGACGTAGCTATTTTGTCTGTTTGATGTGAGGTCTGGTAAGGTTAAAACAGTTAATTGGATTAAAAACAAATGGTTAAAAATATTTATTTCATGGTAATTCGGCACTCCAGTTTGATGTTGTCTTTTGATTAAAATAGATAAAAAGGGACACAACTTACATGATTGTTTATGTGATAAAAGCAGTTGAATGTAATTTCAAAAGGAAAGGTAGCCTAACTGTATTTTATTTTCTTCCTCTCATAGCCCTGCAGCTGAATACGGTCTACGGAATTAAAGAATGTGAATCATCAATTGACCTCAATTGAGCTGGGGATGCTACACACTTGTTATGTTTTATTAGGCTATTATTTCATTTTCCTGTGTGTGCTTTTTTTTTTTTTTTTTTTTTTTGGTGTACCAGGTAAAATCTTATTTTGGTTCCCGTGAAGACAAAAGTTATTATGGTGCACATGGAGGCAAATGATTATTTTGGTTCCTCATTAGTTCATCAGTAACTACTGTAATGTTTGTTTACCTTACATAAAAATAGTAACTAATAAGTAGGTAATGATTCCGTACTCATTACCTACTCATTTTGGTTTCTCACTTTACCATAAGGTACACAAAAAGGGTAACTAATGATTAAGTAATGATTCAGCACTCATTACCTACTCATTTTTATGTCTCACTTTACTCTAAGGTACACAAAAAGGGTAACTAATGATTAAGTAATGATTCAGTACTCATTACCTACTCATTTTTATGTCTCACTTTACTCTAAGGTACACAAAAAGGGTAACTAATGATTAAGTAATGATTCAGTACTCATTACCTACTCATTTTTATGTCTCACTTTACTCTAAGGTACACAAAAAGGGTAACTAATGATTAAGTAATGATTCAGTACTCATTACCTACTCATTTTTATATCTCACTTTACTCTAAGGTACACAAAAAGGGTAACTAATGATTAAGTAATAATTCAGTACTCATTACCTACTCATTTTTATATCTCACTTTACTCTAAGGTACACAAAAAGGGTAACTAATAATTAAGTAATAATTCAGTACTCATTACCTACTCATTTTTATGTCTCACTTTACTCTAAGGTACACAAAAAGGGTAACTAATGATTAAGTAATAGTTAGTTCCTCAGTAATTTGATTAGGAGTTACCGAAGAACTGAACATTAACTAATAGTGAGTTCCTCATTCATTCCAAATTTATTTCATAGCTACTCAGAAGGTAATTGTGTGCACCTCAAACAACTATACTGTGAACAATGTTTTGATTAATATAGCCTACAGAATAACATGGATGGTCATATCAATGTGTATGTGGTCTGGAATAAATGAATTAACTCATCTCAAGAATCCTGCTGTCTGTGTTTTTTTCTTAAAGGAACTAATTGTAAAGATGATGATGAAATGGTCTCTCATTAGGCGTCACTTTTCTTTGGAAAATAAAAAGGTTAATGGACAGGTTATTGAGTAATGATTCAATACTGATGAATTAACTATTTCACTACTATCTATTAATCATATATTAAATTTGATCATGAGTTAATGAAGAACATTAATAGTTCATCATTAGTTCCTCAGCAACTATTCTAAAATTTGGTCAGGAGTTCCTGAAGAACTGACCATTAACTAATAGTTAGTTCATCAATAGTTCCTCAGTAACTACTTTAATTGGGTTTACCTCAGTTCCTCAGTAACTACTCATTAGTCCCTTACTAACTACCTCTCTGATTTTTGATCAGGGGTTACTGAAGAACTCACCAATAACTAATAGTTAGTTAATTATTAGTTCCTCAGTAACTACTGTAATTTCGTGTACCTTAGTTCCTCAGTAACTACTCTAAGTTTGTGTCCCTCAGTAACTACTCATTAGTCCTTCATTAGTTCCTCAATAACTACTGTAATTTTGTGTACCTTAGTTACTCAGTAACTATTCTAAGTTTGTGTCCCTCAGTTCCTCAGTAACTACTCATTAGTTCCTCATTAGTCCTTCATTAGTTCCTACTGTAATTTTGTGTACCTTAGTGTAAAGTGTTACCCGGGGTTTCCTTGGCGACTGCTATCACAGCCAACAGCACAGTATAATCGTGGCATCTGTCAAATAACCTCAATTTTTGGTCTCTTGCTGATTTCCTCCTCCTACTCCACTTGTTCTGGTGACGTGACGCTGTGATCTGTGCCCAAATCGCCCTGATTCAGACACATATGACGTCATGAATCTAATGAATATAACGTCCTTGATGACCACAGAATGACATGATTGGAACTAATGGAACAGTTCCTCCATAACTACTCATTAGTTCCTCATTAGTCCTTCATTAGTTCCTCAGTAACTACTGTAATTTTGTGTACCTTAGTTCCTCAGTAACTACTCTAAGTTTGTGTCCCTCAGTTCCTCAGTTACTACTCATTAGTTCTTCATTAGTCCTTCATTAGTTCCTCAGTAACTACTGTAATTTTGTGTACCTTAGTTCCTCAGTAACTACTCTAAGTTTGTGTCCCTCAGTTCCTCAGTAACTACTCATTAGTTCCTCATTAGTCCTAAATTAGTTCCTCATTAACTACTCTTTTTTTGTGTACCTTAGTGTAAAGTGTTACCGTGATGGGTAGCAGGCTGGGCTGGGACACGTCTCACCAAAAGAGTCGATTCACTTGTTTTTAATAACACGGATATATAGAATTCTGCATTTTGATTATTCTACTTTCTTATTAATTAGCTACTCATTGATTCCACATTTTGGGTTTTTATTTCTGTATAACAGACGGGGACGCTGCTCTGATCAGCGGAGCAGGATTGTGTTTCATTTTTACCGTCATTACACAGCTTCAGACTAATTGTGATGTTAAAATGACTTGAAGCTTGTCAGAGGGAGAGTGGAGGCTCTCTGCCTCCCACACCGCTGCTGGAACCAAACCTGCGATCAGAGCGGACGGACCAGCGTGGCGTCACAGCTGTGACCAGCTGTGTCTGTGCCACCGCGAGTCTGCGACACAAACGTGTCCCATAACTGTTATGTAGTCTCTTATGACAGACAGGACTACATGTGCAGATTGTAACATTTACATGATGATTCATCGATCTAATGGTTGATTATCAAAAGCTGGTTGAAAACAACTGCACACGAGTCGACCAGGAGGAGGGTGAGGAGCAAACAGTGGAGAAGTGAACATTAATCAACATTACGTCTCAAATTAATGAATTCACTCATAAACCGTGTAATAAGTTGGATAATGTAGACATAGTCTGTTGTCATGGCGATATAAGGATGTATGAAACCCTGTCATTTGGTCAAGAAACTGTCATCTCCATCCTGTGGTTTGCAGCTGTCATATGAGGAGAACTGTCAAATCGGACACAAATATGGCGGCGTTCACTTCGACGTGACGTCACTGCAACCCATGAATAGGCTAACGTTAGCTACCACACTCCTTGATCTTTTATCACCTCCCACCAGTGGCGGCTGTTGACTAAAAAAATTGGGGAGGACAGGAACACCAGCCCACAGCATCATGTTATTTTGACTATAGGCTACTTATCCCTACTTTCTTATAATGAAAACAGTAAAGCAATGTCTTACAAGATTTTGTAAAAACGACATAATTTTATTAAATCGTACTGTTTTCAGATCAACACAGGTCTATTGATATCATGTGGGATGTAATAAAAAAAAAAAAAAAACTTACTTGTCACAATCTGGCCTCGAACCCATGTCTGCCGCTCCAAGGGCGACGGTGCTAACCACTACACTAAGAGCCAATCTGCATACTAATTATTGATTAGCAGGTGTTTTATGGGTGAGTCGGTATGCCATCAGTAGCCTACCACTAGACACCACACGCGGTCATTTCTCCTTACTGGTATCTCCTGACTGCTTCTCTCTGATATCTCCCAACAGTTTATCAAAAATCTGCTGATATTTACTTTCAAATCAATGCAGTATCCCTGAAAACTCGTATTTCTTGTGCTGAGAGCAGCATGAGCAGCGCGGCTGGGAGTGAAAGTTTGGCGCACATAGCAACAGTAACCAAGGGGGGTTGGACTGTCATTGGACCAACCTGCTGTCAATCTTGTGTTCTGATCGCAGGAGAGCATCCTCCGTCATGACGTCATTTTACGTGTCTTAGCCAATCACAGGTCAGGATGAAGACATCCTAAATGCATTGAGTCAATGGAAGAAGATCCCGCCCCTAGGTCAGTTAGGGAAGTAAAAATCTTAGCACCTCCGTAGAGCCCCCACCTTCCTGCTCCCTGCTCCTCACACAGACTGCTCTGTCTCCTGAGCTGCTGGCGGCGCCTTTGAACCGTTTTAAGTGGATTTTCTTCCAAAAAACTTTTTTTTTTGTGATAAAATACATAAATAATATTTTATAAATTATACTGAGATTTGGTAATGATTTATTTCAACCAGTTAATCTTTCTTAAATAAAAAATACATTTCCCTCTTGCCTCTCAAAAATAGAGGAGGACCAACCTCCTCTGCCTCAATGGACCAGCCTCCTCTGCCTCCCACCAATGTGCATGTAGGACGTTATATTACCCTAACCACACTGATATTTAATACACTGATAACAAAACTGTTTTAATATTCCTGTTAATAGGAAACCCGTTTCAATATTAGTTGAGGGTGGAAACTGATGACAAATCAACATCAGAGTTTAACTTTGGCAATGTCCATAGAATGTTGATATAACACTGTATCTGTGCTTCTTTGATATCTGATGGTATAAAAGGAGGAGGACAGGATGGATATTCACCCCTCAACAACCTGCCTGTTTGTTCATCCTCCTGTGTCAGATACCACTACAGGTAAGTGAACATTTGGTGGTTTACCACCTCTCAACTGAAATTCATACATAATAGATTGTTCTCTTCAATCATTCAGGTTCAATCACTGAGGTCACTACACTGCTGCCAAAGACTATACACTCAGCTTGTTTTGTTGTCTTTCCACAGATGGCGTCACATTTTCAGGTGGTCTTCCTCCTCTGTTTCACTGGTGGACTGTTGTTTGAAGGAGCTGTGAGTAAAACTCTCTGATCCCCAGTTACACTGAAAACAAACAGTGCTAAAGAACATGACCCTGACTTTACTTCCAGTTGCATGTGTAGTGAAAAGTGAGGCGAGAAAATCACGCACAGATTTAAATATCTTAAAGGGATAGTTCACCCAAAATTCAAATTTTACTCATTATCTACTCACCTTCATGTCGACTAAGAGCTGTGAGAATTTTCAGAGTCCTCCGTTCCTTCTCTGAGTTACGGGGGGTTCGCGCAGCAGTATTTGTCCATATAACGGTTGTCAATGGACACCAGGTTTCTTCGTCCACAAAGACACTCCAAAAAACATTGAAATATTAAAAAAATAAATTTTGCTGAAAATGAAATGCAAATGCATTTTTCTGTTCATCCTACATATGGTGCCTAAATGCAAAAGTAGAATTGCACAACTACTAAAACCAGCTCCTGAACCAGATTCATTCAATTAGGTTAAAAATTATAATCACTGAAATTGTTCCTGTTGCTTTCCCTGAAGAAATCAGTCTCAGCCCATTACAGAGGGACTGCTGACGCTGAAATTAACAGTCTGCTCTCTATGTTCTCAGACGTCCACCTCCAATGAAGTCAATGGACAAGGTTTGTGGCTGCTTTTTCTACACTGGAGTTCTTTGGGTGGATTTGTAGTAGGCTATTGCTACATGGCAGAAGTTTTACTTTGAGTGTTTTATTTTTGTTGTTCTTTTTTTTTTTTTTAATGTTTATTTAACAGGGATGATACATACAACATTGTCACAAAGAATGAAAAATGTGATGCCTACAATACGTCTAGCTTCAGCTAATTTGCAGTCTTTGTCCCTGGTCAGGCTAAAGAAGGATAAAAGATACTGAATACAAAATACAATAATACAAATACAGTGAATAATGCAGTGAACAGATATCATAAACAAATAAACACAGCTACAAAATTTTGATTAAAAATTGCACAAGTTAAAGACATCAAACATTAGTGAAATACTGTACTGACAGTGACTTGAGAGAAGTTAATGTTCACATTTCTGCTGCTGCTTAAGCCAGTGTTTAGCTCTAGCACTAAACATCTTTAATTCTGTTTGGGATTTTATTTCTGGTGGTAAAGAATTCCATAGGTGTGTACCCAGCACTGAAAGGGATGACTGACCAAATGTTGTCCTGCATCTTTTAATTTTACAGTTTTGGTTGCTCATGCTCCCAGAGTTGTCTGATTTGATAAAGATCTGTGACATTGCTTGTGGGGTCAGTCCGCTGACACACTACACTTAAAAACAACTTTCAGAAAAGAGAATTTTATGAAATTGGAAAAAGATAAATTATACTTCTCAGTGATTTTACAATGATGCCACTTTTGTGGCTTCTGATCTAAAATTTTTCGAGCTTGTTCGTGGAGTGAGAATAAAGGTCTAGTCCTTTCACATGTCCTAGCAGTAGGACATGTGAAAGGACCATAGCATGCAGGTATAAATGAGCTGCCCTGAAAAAGAGACAGGACCTGATGAGTCTGAAACAATTCAGACTAGTTTACAGTTTTAGACAGCTTCTACAGTATGTGCTTCAAATTTAAGTTGAGGACTAGTAGTGGACTAGTAGTGCACTGGGAGGCGTATGTAGCCAGGTGCTCTGACAACCATTAATGAGAATTGTTATCTGTAGCTTCCCCATACCAAAATGAAATCTAACTATCTGACAATTTTTCAGGTTCTTGCTGTCCCCCTGGTTGGACTGTGTTTGGCTTTCGCTGTTTCATGTACCGAGCCGAAGCCAAGGATATGGCTGATGCAGAGGTATTGGAACAATATGATCACACATCGCCTCTGTTGTGGTTTTAAAACTGTTGATGTCATGACAACTGCTTAATGTTCTTTTCATTCCTGACGTTTTCAGTTCAGTTGCAGTGCTCAGAACGTCTTGAAGTTTTTAGTTTGCTATTTTCATAAAGCACTTTAATAATTTTATACAATAGTTATACTAGAAAAAGCATTTCTAGTAGGAAAATGCGTGTGAATGCTGACGACAGCTGAACACCATTGTTGAAGCAATGCGGAAGAAGTTGCTTAAGCAATGATGAAAAGGCTGATGTATAAATTGCAATCTGTTGGCTTCATAAGAGTAATATCAACAGGGCGCATGACGTCTTTCCGACTACCCATTTCTCCGACTTAAGTAGCCCTAACCCTTAACCTTACCCTAAACCTGCGGATGTCCGCGCAGATGTCCGCGCGTACTGGAGGCGTACTCAATGCGGACCCAAAGCGGACGTCCACCAGACCCGTCCGCGCAAAGCTCAATATTTACGACTGCGCGTACGCGGTGTCACACAATAGACTGCTTGGCAGGAAATCTTCACGTCGACCTGTTTCTACGCCGTACACCCGACTGTGAAAGCTCAAACGTCCGTGGACAGTGTGCACCGAGTCCACGCTGCTCATAGTACGCGCACAGTACGCTTGAGTATGTGGGGGTTTAACTAGGTTTAGTCTGCTACTATACACTGGAACCTGACAACGAAAGACAACTGATGAAGCAGCTGAAGTAATTGTAGATTTAAAAGCAGGTTAAATGACATGAAATGGTTAAAAAAACATACACACTGTTCATTAGTTTGAAGTCTTGAAGCTGTTCTCAGACACATTGTGCCACGTTAACACGCTTCAAACACCTTTCAAACAGGTCAGACTTGATATGTACCTCTGTATCTCCCTGTTGGACCTCTTCTCTCCACTCCTCCAGTTTAACTGTTCAAAGCTCTGTGCTTGAGTTAATACGAGCTGCTTTTTGAGCATTTTATTTTAGCATTGCTTAAGACACCCTCAGTTTTGACAGTAAGGAGATAAGGGATGATTGTAACACTTTTTATCTCAGTTCCCATAACAGAGAGTTCACAGTAGGGCTGTCAAATTTTGGCACAAAGTCAATTTTTTTTCCACTACAAAAACTTCTCAAACTATATCAAAGAATTCATTATTTGATGCCAAATTCAAGGAGTGCAACAATGACACCACTACCAGGCTAGGTTGTAACTCAACCTGGGGTAAATTGTAATAGTGAGAACTATTACAACTTTCATTTTGTTTTGATTTGGGCGGTCCCTGTGGACAAAAGCAGTAGCGGCAGAATGAAGACTACATTTCTGATGAGCTCTAGCGTGTAGTCATAAAGACACTTATCTGCCTCACACGTCAGAGCTCCAGACTAACTTTTTGTCAGCAGTAAATGTATTTTTTAAAACTTTAGAACCCCTCCTTGAACCGCCACCTTACCGTGGTGGAGGGGTTTGAGCACCCGAATGATCCTGGGAGCTATGTTGTCCGGGGCTTAATGCCCCTGGTAGGGTCTCCCAAGGCAAACAGGTCCCAGGTGACGGGTCAGACCAAGAGCGGTTCAAAACCCCCGATGGACGACATGAAAAGATCAAGGACGTGTACGTCGCCCGGATTGGCGTCACCGGGGCCCCACCCTGGAGCCAGGCCTGGGGTCGGGGCCCGCAGGCGAGCGTCTGGTGGCCGGGCTCCGTGGGCCCACGGGACCCGGCCGGGCGCAGCCCGAAGGAGCGACGTGGGCCCGCCCTCCCGTAGGCCCACCACCCGCGGGAGGGTCCAGAAGGGGATGGTGCCAAGGGATTTGGGTGGCGGTCGTGGGCGGGGGCCCCGACGACCCAATCCGCAGACAACGACTCTGGCTTTAGGGACATGGAATGTCACTTCGCTGGGGGGGAAAGAGCCTGAGCTGGTGCAGGAGGTTGAGAGGTATCGGCTAGAGATAGTCGGGCTCACCTCCACGCACAGCCTGGGCTCTGGAACCCAACTCCTTGAGAGGGGTTGGACTCTTTTCCACGCTGGAGTTGCCCAAGGTGAGAGGCGGCGGGCTGGCGTGGGCTTGCTTATAGCCCCCCAGCTCAGCCGCCATGTGTTGGAGTTCTCCCCGCTTAACGAGAGGGTCGTTTCCCTGCGCCTTCGGGTTGGGGATAGGTCTCTCACTGTTGTGTCGGCCTACGGGCCAAACAGCAGTGCAGAGTACCCGGCCTTCTTGGAGTCCCTGGAAGGGGTGCTGGAAAGCGCTCCAACTGGGGACTCCATTGTTCTGCTGGGAGACTTCAACGCTCACGTGGGCAACGACAGTGATACCTGGAGAGGTGTGATTGGGAGGAACGGCCTCCCCGATCTGAACCCGAGTGGTGTTCTGTTATTGGACTTCTGTGCCAGTCACAGTTTGTCCATAACAAACACCATGTTTGAGCATAAGGGTGTCCACCAGTGCACGTGGCACCAGGACACCTTAGGTCGGAGGTCGATGATCGACTTTGTAGTCGTATCATCTGACCTCCGACCGTATGTCTTGGACACTCGGGTGAAGAGAGGGGCTGAGCTGTCAACTGATCACCACCTGGTGGTGAGTTGGATCCGCTGGCGGGGGAGGAAGCCGGTCAGACCTGGAAGACCCAAGCGTATCGTGAGGGTCTGCTGGGAACGTCTGGCAGAATCCCCTGTCAGGGAGGTCTTCAACTCCCACCTCCGGGAGAGCTTTGCCCGGATTCCGAGGGAGGTTGGAGACATTGAGTCCGAATGGACCATGTTCTCCTCCTCCATTGTTGACGCGGCCAACCGGAGCTGTGGCCGTAGGGTCACCGGCGCCTGTCACGGCGGCAATCCCCGAACCCGGTGGTGGACGCCGGAAGTAAGGGATGCTGTCAAGCTGAAGAAGGAGTCCTATCGAGCTTTCTTAGTTCATGGGACTCCCGAGGCAGCTGACGGGTACCGGCAGGCCAAACGAGCGGCAGCCCGGGCGGTCACGGAAGCAAAACTCGGGTCTGGGAAAAGTTCGGGGAGGCTATGGAGGAGGACTACCGGGCGGCCCCGAGGAAATTCTGGCAAACCATCCGACGCCTCAGGAGGGGGAAGCAGTGCTCCGCCAACACTGTTTACAGTGGAGGGGGAGCTGTTGACCTCGACAGGGGATATCGTCGGGCGGTGGAAGGAGTACTTCGAGGATCTCCTCAATCCCACTGACACACCTTCCACTGAGGAAGCAGAGGCTGAGGACCCAGAGGTTGATGCATCCATTACCCAAGCTGAAGTCACCGAGGTAGTTAGGAAACTCCTCGGTGGCAAGGCAGCGGGGGTGGATGAGATCCGCCCTGAGTACCTCAAGTCTCTGGATGTTGTGGGGCTGTCGTGGCTGACACGCCTCTGCAACATCGCGTGGCAGTTGGGGACAGTGCCTCTGGAATGGCAGACCGGGGTGGTGGTTCCCCTCTTCAAAAAGGGGGACCGGAGGGTGTGTTCCAACTATCGGGGGATCACACTACTCAGCCTCCCAGGGAAAGTCTATTCCAGGGTACTGGAGAGGAGAATTCGGCCGATAGTCGAACCCCGGATCCAAGAGGAACAATGCGGTTTTCGTCCCGGCCGTGGAACACTGGACCAGCTCTATACCCTCCGCAGGGTGCTCGAGGGTTCATGGGAGTTTGCCCAACCAGTCCACATGTGTTTTGTGGATCTGGAGAAGGCATTCGACCGTGTCCCACGTGGCATCCTGTGGGGGGTGCTCCGGGAGTATGGGATCGGAGGCCCTCTGCTGAGGGCTGTACGGTCCCTGTATGACCGGAGCAGGAGCTTGGTTCGCATTGCCGGCAATAAGTCAGACCTGTTCCCGGTGCATGTTGGACTCCGGCAGGGCTGCCCTTTGTCACCGGTTCTGTTCATCATCTTTATGGACAGAATTTCTAGGCGCAGTCAAGGGCCGGAGGGGGTACGGTTCGGGAGCCACTTGATTTCATCTCTGCTTTTTGCGGATGATGTTGTCTTGCTGGCTCCCTCGAGCCAGGACCTGCAGCGTGCACTAGGGCGGTTTGCAGCCGAGTGTGAAGCAGCTGGGATGAGAATCAGCACCTCTAAATCCGAGGCCATGGTTCTCGACCGGAAAAAGGTGGCATGCACCCTTCAGGTCGGGGGAGAGATCCTGCCTCAGGTGGAGGAGTTCAAGTATCTCGGGGTCCTGTTCACGAGTGAGGGAAGGATGGAGCGCGAGATCGACAGGCGGATTGGTGCAGCGGCTGCAGTCATGCGGTCACTGTATCGGTCCGTTGTGGTGAAGAGGGAGCTAAGTCGAAAGGCGAAGCTATCAATTTACCGGTCGGTCTACGTTCCTACCCTCACCTATGGTCATGAAATCTGGGTAGTGACCGAAAGAGCAGGGTCGCGATTACAAGCGGCCGAAATGAGCTTCCTTCGCAGGGTGGCGGGGCGCTCCCTTAGAGATAGGGTGAGGAGCTCGGTCACCCGGGAGGAGCTCGGAGTAGAACCGCTGCTCCTCCACATCGAGAGGAGTCAGCTGAGGTGGCTCGGGCACCTGTATAGGATGCCCCCTGGACGCCTCCCTCGTGAGGTGTTCCGGGCATGTCCCACCGGGAGGAGGCCCCGAGGAAGACCCAGGACACGCTGGAGTGACTACGTTGCTCGGCTGGCCTGGGAACGCCTCGGGGTGCCCCCGGAAGAGCTGGAGGAAGTGTCGGCGGAGAGGGAAGTTTGGGGATCCCTGCTCCGACTGCTGCCCCCGCGACCCGGCCCCGGAAGAAGCGGAAGATGATGGATGGATGGATGGATAGAACCTCTAGCACACAGGTGTCAAAGTCAAGGCCCGCGGGCCAGATGCGGCCCGCCACGTCATTTTATGTGGCCCGCGAGTGCTTAATTATGTCCAATTATCTTTGGCCCGCATGATAATATTTATGGTCCGCCGGTATGTTGCACGTACCACTAAAACTACAAATCCCACAATGCACTGCCAGTGCACGTCTGTAGGCTATCAGAGGCCCGCGAGCGCGAGTCCTGGTCCCACTTGTTCATCAGCACCAGCAACCTGATCCTCTGTTGTCAATTGAGAGGGCGATCGACGATATCCTTTTTTTTCTTGCCGTTATGAAACACAGCGCAAGTGCAGCCGAACAGCAGAGTTCCTCTGACAGCTCCTCTGTGGAGCTGCAGATCAACACTGAGGAACGCTGGAGAACACAGTACCGGACTTTTTCTCTTCCCCCCTACTTTTTTTCAGTAGCGCCGTTGTTACAGGTGATGCACACACAGACGTCCCTTTACGTTTTGTCGTCCGACCGTCTGTCACTGGACTGCGCTGCATGGGTGCATTATATTATTATAGATCCATGTGCATATGTCACATGTCGAACTTCCTGCTGAGAAACGAATGACTGATATGACTGAAGGCACGATGTAAGTCTGCACGTGTCGTCAAGCCCCCATAAGTTAAGTTAAAATAAAAAATAAAAAAAAGAATCGATCAGTCAAAGTTCTTGATATTGGTTAATGGTTAATCATGTGCATCCTTAATTAGAAATGACTATGGAAAACTGCAGATGGAGCCATTAGAGATGAATGCAACATTTTTTTTAGGCCTATTTAATGATTATTGTTGTTTTATATACAATAACTTGCAAGCTTTATTAGTTTTAGGTTGAATATGTGCAAAAAGGTCATTTCAATAAGTTCTCAATAAACAACCATGTGGCCCTCGGCTTGTACCATTTTTTCAAATCTGGCCCTAGGCGTATTTGAGTTTGACACCCCTGCTCTAGCAGGACAGAATGAGCAGGCTGACATTATAGCCCAGGATGGGTGCACATGATATTGATCACATAACTCTAATGTCATCCCTTATTGGTGAACATGATGCTGTTCCAACCTTTTTCTACACTCATCCTAAACTATTCAGGCACTTGTTAATCATTTCACACCATTAAACCTCCTGCTTAATTGTTCTAATTCTACTCTAATGCTTTGTCTTGATGATTCAACAATGTTCTTCTGCTGTCAGTTTCTAATAGACTTTAACCTTTTTACACTCATCTTAAACAATTCAAGTTACTTATTTCCAACCATTTCATGTAAATGACCCTCCTTCTCACAGGTTCACAGGTACTTTAAATCTACTCCCAGCTTTCTTTGGCTGCGTCACCTTTGCTTCATCATTTTCTTCAGCTTCAGGTTCCTGTGTTTTGCAACAGACATCAACTCCTCAACTGTCTCATTTAAACATGTGGTATATTCAACATTATTGTTGATACCACCAAGCTATCTCTCAACTTTTCAGCATTGCTTTAGCAACTTCTTCAGCTAATTCAGTATTGCTTCAGCAATGACATTCAGCTGCTTTCAGCATTCACAGACACAGGGACTACTTTAGCCTGCTGTCCATGGAAAAATTCTTTATTTTAGAGCTGCACACCAGCAGAGCTGGACAGCTACACTCAGCAGTGCAATAGCACCATCTACTGACATAAATGTGTATTGCTTCAATACAAAACAATGTGTCATGTTGTGTGTCTGTGTACTATGTTAGAATGGTTCAAGTAGTTCAGGGGGGCTGTTTACATTAGGAAAGGAAGGCCATGCCTGTGTGTTTGCTGTTTAGACCCAGGTTGTATTTCTCTCATTATCTTGGTCATCAGCTCACCTGCATCAGTCTTGGTGGGAACTTGGCCTCCATCCACAGCGCTGAGGAACACGAGTTTGTCAGGGACCTGATTCGAACCAAGAGTGGCTCTGATACAGCTACCTGGATTGGAGCCCATGACAGCATAAAGGTGAGACATTTAAACACAAAGGATCTGATGTGCCCTGTGCTTAAAGAGGTAACCTGTCCTTTCTCTTCCAGGACTCCACATGGATGTGGACTGATGGCTCAAAGGTTGACTACACAGCCTGGGGTGGAGGGGAACCCAACAACCATGGACAGCCAGAAAACTGTGTAGAGACTAATTTCAGAGGAGGTATTCATGATTTCTTGACCTTTTACTGGTGATTTGTGTTCTCTGTGTGTGTGTGTGTGTGTGCGTGCGTGCGTGCGTGCGTGCGTGCGTGCGTGCGTGTGTGTGTGTATATATATATATATATACACACACACACACACACACCGGTACATGTGACATCTAACTGTGCACACCTCATATTGGAAATTTTCTTTAAAAACTTTACTTTTTAAATAAACTCTCTTCTTTTTACAGGTCCGTACTGGAATGATCTGCCATGCCCCCTCAAAAGAGCTTTCGTCTGTGCCAAACTTTTGGACTGACAGTGTCTGTAAACATCAGTACTGACTGATCATCACATCAGACTTCAGTGACATCAGTGTGAACCCACATGTCTTCTCCTGAATTTATAAGTTCAGTTAATCACAACTAATCACATCACAGTCTTGTTTTTGATTTGAGTTAGGGGATATAAGATCAATCTAACTACAGGCAGGTCAGAGATTTGACCTGGTCCTCTTTCTTTCTTCCCTTCATTTCATTGGTTCTTGTTCTTTGTCCCTCAGTGGTGGTGGAGTGTTGGATTTTGATCCTTCAGTATAAACTGTATTTCTGCTGAATCCAACAACTTTTGAAATAAACTGTCAGAGCATCAAGCAGTAGTCATGTCCATTTACTGTCATTGCATACACTTTGATACAAACAGGGAAGTGGAAACAACACAGAACTGAGCGTGAACAGAGAGAAAAAACAGCCACATGTCTTCTTTCAGAAAGGTTTTGTCTGTATAATGACTCAGGTGAATCACATAAGCAGCTGCACAGCAATAAAAACAACAATAATTAAACAAGATCACAGGTGTGTGACCAAGGACACGAAGACCTTTTCAGGACCCAAATCAGCTCCAAGTTCAGATGGTTAGCAGACTCTGTGAGCTCCGTAGTTGTACTGTAAATGCTTTAAACATCTTTTCTGATATAAATTTGTTGTCAATCCAGACATCTGAGGAGAGCAGAGCTCGGCCACAGGAGACACCGTTACTGCTGCAGCTCATGGTAAATGGTAAATGGACTTGCACTTGCGCTTTTCTAGTCACTTGGACCACTCAAAGCATGGTCGCATTCACCCTTTCACACACATTCATACATCCGATGGCATGATGGTGGGTTCAGTGTCTTGCCCAAGGACACTTCAACGTGCGGACTGCCGGGAATCGAACCACCGACCTTCCAGATAATGGTCGACCCGCGGTACCTCCTGAGCCACAGCCGCTCATTGCTGTCATTATCCATTCCTTTTTCATTCATTCATTAAACCATTTGGTTGATGAAACATCCACTCACTGTCAAAACTAAATTCCCTGAGCTTGAAGTGACATTTTCAAATCTTTTTTGAACTTGCTCTAAATTGCCCATAGGTGTAAATGGGAGTGTGACTGGTCGTCTGTCTGTATATGTTAGCCCTGTGATTGACTGGCAACATGTCCAGGGTGTTCCCCACCTCTGGCCCTAAGTCAGCTCTGATAGGCTTCCTGCTCCCTGGCCACCCTAGAAAGGAGAAGCAGTACAGAAGAAATTCTGTCTCTTGGTCTGATCCAAATGTATGTTACTCTACAACCTCTTTCCTTGACCTGGTCTTTATTGAGTAGTTAATGGATATTTCATTCTTCAAAGTGGCAGACCAACATTGCTGTGCAGCTTTTGGACGACTGTACTCTGGACTGTATCTCTCCCAGCTGAACATGATGGTATGTATGCCTACCTGATGCGAATGTGGCAAGGTGAAGAGGGCCCGGGAGGGGATTGAACCCACACCTCCCTGCTAATAGTCATGCGCGCTTGCCAGTCAGCCAAAGGGACATCCCCTTGGCCAAGTAGCCAGGGCACATGATCAACTGGAGGCATAGTGACAGGAAACTCAACTGTCACACGAGGAAAGCGTCATAAGCATGTGTGCTTTCATCTGTTACTAAAGGCAAATTATATTAAAAAATATAGACTATTCTTTTTTTCTTTTTTTTGATGAATCTCAGTGGGTGGGCAATCGGTCAATCTGGGTGGGCCTGTGCCCAGTGTAAAGACAGCCTTACAGACCCACAAGATGATGGCTGGATCCCATCTTACACCCATCTTCTCCAGCTTGCCTCTGAATTCTGGGTTGAATTGTGTCTGGCCCTCCAGAGGATCGTCAGCCAATGGCATTCATAAGCAGGAAGCTACAGTATATCTATGAGAAAGGCGTTATTCTACAGTGGAGAAGGAATGCCTGGCAGTTGGTCTTGATTCCCTAAATACTACCTGCTTGGGAGGGAGTTTCCTGGAGACGGACCACAAGGCCCTGAAATGGGTCCTGGGACCTGGCCATGCAGCCCTTTGTCAAGTTATTAAGGCCTTCATTTAGAGTTGCTAATTTCTGTGTTTGTATATTGAGTTGGTAAATGAATGACCATCTTTCACATTTACTCCTTGTGTTCTGGAGCATCTCCTGTTTGGTCCCTGAAAGTGAACAATAACAAAGGTATGCTCACAGATCAGAGGGTATTCCAGAAAGGAGGTTCAACAAACTCTGAGCCTAACCCTGAACTCTGAGTTGACTTACTCTGTGAAGTGAAACTCTGAGTTTGCAGCTCCAGAACAGCTGATCCGAGTTAGTTCAGTCGACTCTCAGTATGAAGGGCACTTCCATTCGTAATCAACGTTTATCTCAGATATCAGGTCACCTATGATCAGATCAGTTCATTTCATACCATTTGTGGCGAGGGGTCGCTGTAACTCAGTATTAAAGGGAAAGGGGGGGGGGGCAACTAAGGAGGGACCAAAGAACAAAGCAAAAAGGATCACCCTGAAAAAAAAAGCAAACAGAAGTTAAACAAACCAACAAACAAAACCACTGGTCCAAAAGGAAAAGAGGGAAATAAACCAAAAGCAAACCTAACCAAAACAAACACAACAGAACAGCAGCAGGGGGTCCTATAAAACAGAAAAGACTAATTACTAAAGGAAAAACAACTGAAACTCAAATAAATTAAATAGTGGGGACCCACTCATCACCCTGGGAGGCAACCAGCAGAGGCTGAGCTCAGCCATCTTGGCTCTTTTATACCGCCCCTGGGTGAAGGAGGGAGGGGACAAGACAGGCTGCATTCACAATCCCACATCCGTACTCCCAACTGCAGCATGTGGACGTTTACATTTGTTTTTGTTCAAAAATCTATTGTTTTGTCCATGTTCATTAAAGGGCTCTTGACTAATTTTAAAATTGTTATGAAGGTAAGCAAAAGTTCAGACAGGAAACTATCTCTTTGAGCACGCCTCAATGCCCTTTCCCAGTTGGTTACATGCTGCTATTCCGACATGCCGCTATTTCGACATTGACTTCTAATTGTCGGATTAGCGGCATTAACATTATTTTTCAAGCGTCCCACTGTTCCGACATTTTTTTTTTCATTGTCGGAGTAGCGGCACTTTACTATTTTTTCAAACATTCCGCTTTTCCGACATTGATTACATTTTTGTTTTTGCATCTGAGACACTGTTTCTCATACACAAATACATCGGCCTGTTAGAGAGAAGAAAAAACAAACTCTAGTGTGATGTCCGACAAGAATCAAACCCACCAAGTTTAAAAACACACCGGCAGCAGCACACACTGATCTGCAGCTACTGAGACTGTTATTATTCTGTCACCTGTTATGACGGTGTTTTGTTTTGTTTAGTTTTTTTGCTGAAGGGTGTGTGTGCCGAGCGGACCCGAGAGACACGCATCTATAGGCTTATTATGGGACAGGCTTTTAGAACAAACCTTATGCCCAGCAAAAATGGAAAATATATAGTCTGACTCCAATATAATAAAATGGTTGTGTTGTTTGGCCACTGTTTAGAATCATAATATAGGCTACTGTAAGGAAAGAATCGGATCCAGAGCAGCATTCATTTACAAGTTTAATCAGCACCAATTAAACTTCTTATTAATAAACGTAAACAGTCTATAACTCGGGTCAGGTCGGACCACAGGCTTCTTTTTTGTCTTTCTTCTGCAGGAGTAACAAGGTGTGCAGGTGTGTGTGTGTGTGTGTGCACGTGAGAGAGAGAGAGAGAGAGAGAGAAAGAGAGAGACAGTGCGCCGAGTTTGTATGGGATAGGCTACAATACAGAGGCTTGCCTGACACCAATATAAACAAAAACAAAGGACTATCATTTTATTGTCATTGCAACAATTTTTCAACTTTGGCCACCAGGCCCCAGACGCTCAGCTGCAGGCTTCTGTGTCGGAATAGCGGTACCAAAAAGTGTGGGATTACCGGTATGTCTAGATAGAGGGATGTCGGAATAGTGGCATGTCTAAATAGAAACATGTCGGGATAGCGGGATGTCTGAATAGCGAGCGGACCCCCAGCAGAGCAGAGTGACGGAGAGACCAAACACTCTATTTAGGACATTAACAAAAACATTCCACTGATATCTGCTTTATTGTTAAACAAAGTGATTCAGAAAGGTTTTGTCTGTATAATGACTCAGGTGAAAGAAGACGTGGCTGTTTTTTCTCTCTCTGTTCACGCTCAGTTCTGTGTTGTTTTCATTTCCCTGTTTGTATCAAAGTGTATGCAATGACAGTAAATGGACATGACTACTGCTTGATGCTCTGACAGTTTATTTCAAAAGTTGTTGGATTCAGCAGAAATACAGTAACACTCCACCACCACTGAGGGACAAAGAACAAGAACCAATGAAATGAAGGGAAGAAAGAGAAAGAGGACAAGACCAGGTCAAACTCTAGTGAAAGCTAGTGAAGATGGGTGTAGATCCAGCCATCATCTTGTGGGTCTGAATAACAAATCCAAAACAAAGACTGTACAGTATGTGATGGGGTTGTGATTAATTGAATTAGTTTGAGCAGTAAATTCAGGAGTACCACAAGACACTGTGCTCTGTTGGGTTCACACTGTTCACTGCAGATTTCACATGAATCTGAATCTTGCCATGATCAGTCAGTACTGATGTTTACAGACACTAGTGGCATGTGTGAAGAAGGGACAGGAAGATGAATACAGGGACATGCCTGTGGGGACATTTATGCACTGAAAGTGCAACAAGAACAACTTGTTGTTTATTCACAGTAAAGACCAAAGAAATGATTATTGACAGTTTACACACATGTTCCCAAACAGATCCTTCAGACATCAGTGACTGTGGAAGTTTAAATAAATAATTTTCAGTCATACAAGGATCTAGTACACCTTGACGACAGGCTGGACTGGTCCGTACACACTACTGATATGTAAAGATGCAAAGCAGGCTCTTCTTTTTGAGAAGACTCAGGTCTTTTGAGATTTGCAATGTTATGCTGGGTATGTTTTACCAGTCTGTCTGTAAATCAGTTTATATAACAAGTCCTAAAATGTTTTTGTGTATTTCCTAATATGTTTTCTGTGTTTGAAATCTACCAGTTAATTTTGAATGGGATTAAATCCAGCCAGCATCTTGTGGGACATAACTATCAGACAGCAGTGGATCTGAAGCTATTCAAAGGAGTGCCACTGACAAATAATCTAAAGTACAGCAGGGAAATAAACCAGCAACAGTTTTTTCATGCCTTGGCAAATAGTATTGAGAAGAGAATGGGTTGTCTGCCTGGTAAACAGAGAAGTAAAGAAGAATACCAGAGCTTTCTGAACAACATCAAAGCACTGCACCCCTCTAACTGGCCAGATGAGTGTGGGGAAGGTTACAGGAAGGAAACACAGGAACTCTGCAACAAGAACAATCTTGATGGCAGACAAATTCAAAGAGGGAATGATTATTGACTTTGGCAAGACCAAATCCTTCTGGCCTGTGACTATGGATGGGGTGAAACATCCTCCAAGCAGTGTTCAGTCATACACAGCTGAGTGTGAACGTGGGTTTAGTCAGATGAACATTGTAAGCACACTACTGATATGTAAAGATGCAAAGCAGGCTCTTCTTTTGAGAAGATCAGGTCTTTTGAGATTTGCAAAATGTTAAACCAGATGTTTTGTCCAGTCTGTCTGTAAATCAGTTTATATAACAAGTCCTAAAATGTTTTTGTGTATTTCCTAATATGTTTTTTTCTTTTTTGTGTTTGAGCTACCAGTTAATTTTGAATTTCCCTGTAAGGGATTAAAGTCAATGGCAGAGCAACCTGGACCAAGGACAGGACAGTCAGACAGTCAAGTGGATCAAGTCAATTCAAATTTGGAGTGCCACTTTTTGACAAATAATCTAAAGACTTCAGAGAAATAAACCAGCATCCTTTTTTCATGCCTTGGCAAATAGTATTGAGAAAAAGAATGGGTTGTCTGCCTTAAACAGGGAAAAAGAAGAAATCACCAGAGCTTTCAGAACAACATCACCCAGGAGGACTGACGTGCTAACTGTTACAGACAAGAGTTTACAGTTTTACAGTTTATGACAGAACAAGGAAATGCATAGAGAATGGTGCAGCTTTTTCAATCTTGATGATGGCAGACAAATTCAAAGAGGGATGAGGGAATACATTGACTTGGCCAGACTCGGAAACACTGGTGAAGTGAAACACCAAGGCCAAACTACAAAGTGCAACAGAAAATGACGGTTCCAAAATGAACTATTTTAAAAATATAAAAATATACCAAGCTGAGTGTGAAAGAGAGGAGGAGTCAGGATGAACATTGAAAGGACAACTCTGTGTAACCAGATGTGTAAAAAGCAGTCTAAGCCTTGCTTTTTATCATAAATGGTTCAGAGCCCTCCAGCCCTCAAAATGTTCAAAGGAGATGTCTATTAAGTCTTGACTTCAAAATCATTCAGAGTGTCTGCTAACACCCAAGAAAGCAAGAACCCAGTAAAAGCCCGGTAGCAAAAAACATGATTACGATAGTCTTTGGAAACTGTTATGAGACACTGAGAAACTAAAAACAGAGGAAAAGTGTTGTAAAGTGTTGAAAAACATCTGTTGTAAAATAATAAACTTGGCTTGATATGATTTGAGAGGATTAAGAAGTCTTATTTTCAGTGTTTTCTTTTGATAATGAATTTACAATGAATGAATTTAGAATTTACCTTGCCACATTCGCATCAGGCATACATACCATCAAGTTCAGCTGGGAGAGATTACAGTCCAGAGTACAGTCGTCCAAAAGCTGCACAGCAATGTTGGTCTGCCACTTTGAAGAATGAAATATCCAGTAACTACTCAATAAAGACCAGGTCAAGGAAAGAGGTTGTAGAGTAACATACATTTGGATCAGACCAAGAGACAGAATTTCTTCTGTACTGCTTCTCCTTTCTAGGGTGGCCAGGGAGCAGGAAGCCTATCAGAGCTGACTTAGGGCCAGAGGTGGGGAACACCCTGGACATGTTGCCAGTCAATCACAGGGCTAACATATACAGACAGACGACCAGTCACACTCCCATTTACACCTATGGGCAATTTAGAGCAAGTTCAAAAAAGATTTGAAAATGTCACTTCAAGTTCAGGGAATTTAGTTTTGACAGTGAGTAGATGTTTCATCAACCAAATGGTTTAATGAATGAATGAAAAAGGAATGGATAATGATGACAGCAATGAGCGGCTGTGGCTCAGGAGGTACCGCGGGTCGACCATTATCCGGAAGGTCGGTGGTTCGATTCCCGGCTCCCCCAGTCCGCATATCGAAGTGTCTTTGGGCAAGACACTGAACCCACCATCATGCCATCGGATGTATGAATGTGTGTGAAATGGTGAATGCGACCATGCTTTGAGTGGTCCAAGTGACTAGAAAAGCGCAAGTGCAAGTCCATTTACCATTTACCATTTACCATGAGCTGCAGCAGTAACGGTGTCTCCTGTGGCCGAGCTCTGCTCTCCTCAGATGTCTGGATTGACAACAAATTTATATCAGAAAAGATGCTTCAAGCATTTACAGTACAACTACGGAGCTCACAGAGTCTGCTAACCATCTGAACTTGGAGCTGATTTGGGTCTTGAAAGGTCTTCGTGTCCTTGGTCACACACCTGTGATCTTATTTAATTATTGTTGTTTTTATTGCTGTGCAGCTGCTTATGTGATTCAGAAAGGTTTTGTCTGTATAATGACTCAGGTGAAAGAAGACGTGGCTGTTTTTTCTCTCTCTGTTCACGCTCAGTTCTGTGTTGTTTTCATTTCCCTGTTTGTATCAAAGTGTATGCAATGACAGTCAATGGACATGACTACTGCTTGATGCTCTGACAGTTTATTTCAAAAGTTGTTGGATTCAGCAGAAATACAGTTTATACTGAAGGATCAAACTACATTGAGAAAAAAAAGACATTCACACTGCTGTAAGTCTGATGTGATGATCAGTCAGTACTGATCTTCACAGACACTGTCAGTCCAAAGGTTTGGCACAGACGAAAGGTATTTTTCTGGAGCATGGCAGATCATTCCAGTACGGACCTGTAAAAAGAAGAGAGTTTATTTAAAAAGTAAAGTTTTTAAAGAAAATTTCCAATATGAGGTGTGCACAGTTAGATGTCACATGTACACACACACACACACACACACACACACACATGGACATGATCTGTCCATTGTCATAAGGCTCCAGAAATCAAGTCCCCTTCAGAGAACACAAATAGATAGATAGATAAGATAGATAAATACTTTATTTATCCCGAAGGAAATTCAGTTTCTCAGCTGCACAATAAAAACAAACATTCATTCAATAGAAGAGCAGAGTGAATGTTTGTTTTTTTATTGTGCAGCTGAGAAACTGAATTTCCACCAGTAAAAGGTCAAGAAATCATGAATACCTCTGAAATTAGTCTCTACACAGTCTTCTGACCGTCCATGGTTGTTGGGTTCCCCTCTATGCCAGGCTGTGTAGTCAACCTTTGAGCCATCAGTCCACATCCATGTGGAGTCCTGGAAGAGAAAGGACAGGTTACCTCTTTAAGCACAGGGCACATCAGATCCTTTGTGTTTAAATGTCTCACCTTTATGCTGTCATGGGCTCCAATCCAGGTAACTGTATCAGAGCCACTCTTGGTTCGAATCAGGTCCCTGACAAACTCGTGTTCCTCAGCGCTGTGGATGGAGGCCAAGTTCCCACCAAGACTGATGCAGGTGAGCTGATGACCAAGATAATGAAATGAGAGAAATACAACCTGGGTCTAAACAGCAAACACACAGGCATTGCCTTCCTTTCCTAATGTAAACAGCCCCCCTGAAGTACTTGAACCATTCTAACATAGTACACAGACACACAACATGACACATTGTTTTGTATTGAAGCAATACACATTTATGTCAGTAGATGGTGCTATTGCACTGCTGAGTGTAGCTGTCCAGCTCTGCTGGTGTGCAGCTCTAAAATAAAGAATTTTGCCATGGACAGCAGGCTAAAGTAGTCCCTGTGTCTGTGAATGCTGAAAGCAGCTGAATGTCATTGCTGAAGCAATACTGAATTAGCTGAAGAAGTTGCTAAAGCAATGCTGAAAAGGCTGAGGCTATAGCTGAAAAGTTGAGAGATAGCTTGGTGGTATCAACAATAATGTTGAATATACCACATGTTTAAATGAGACAGTTGAGGAGTTGATGTCTGTTGCAAAACACAGGAACCTGAAGCTGAAGAAAATGTTGAAGCAAAGGTGACGCAGCCAAAGAAAGCTGGGAGTAGATTTAAAGTACCTGTGAACCTGTGAGAAGGAGGGTCATTTACATGAAATGGTTGGAAATAACTTGAATTGTTGAAGATGAGTGTAAAAAGGTTCAAGTCTATTAGAAACTGACAGCAGAAGAACATTGTTGAAGCATCAAGACAAAGCATTAGCTGAGAAGTAGAATTAGAACAATTAAGCAGGAGGTTTAATGGTGTGAAATGGTTAACAAGTGCCTGAATAGTTTAGGATGAGTGTAGAAAAATCTATCCAACAAGAACAAAGAGGGGGAATTTAAATGGCTAAGGAACAAATTAACAGGGACGGCCCAAATCAAAACAAAATTAAAGTTGTAATAGTTCTCACTATTACAATTTACCCCAGGTTGAGTTACAACCTAGCCTGGTAGTGGTGTAACAGTTGCACTCCTTGAATTTGGCATCAAATAATGAATTCTTTGATATAGTTTGAGAAGTTTTTGTAGTGGAAAAAAAATTGACTTTGTGCCAAAATTTGACAGCCCTACCGTGAACTGAGATAAAAAGTGTTACAATCATCCCTTATCTCCTTACTGTCAAAACTGAGGGTGTCTGAAGCAATGCTAAAATAAAATGCTCAAAAAGCAGCTCGTATTAACTCAAGCACAGAGCTTTGAACAGTTAAACTGGAGAAGTGGAGAGAAGAGGTCCAACAGGGAGATACAGAGGTACTGTACATATCAAGTCTGACCTGTTTGAAAGGTGTTTGAAGCGTGTTAACGTGGCACAATGTGTCTGAGAACAGCTTCAAGACTTCAAACTAATGAACAGTGTGTATTTTTTTTTAACCATTTCATGTCATTTAACCTGCTTTTAAATCTACAATTACTTCAGCTGCTTCATCAGTTGTTTTTCGTTGTCAGGTTCCAGTGTATAGTAGCAGACTAAAACTAGTTAAACTCTCCAACTGTAAAGGCCCCCACATACTCAAGCGTACTGTGCGCGTACTGTGAGCAGCGCGGACTCGGTGCACACTGTCCACGGACGTTTGAGCTTTCATAGTCGGGCGTATGGCGTAGAAACAGGTCGACGTGAAGATTTCCTGCCAAGCAGTCTATTGTGTGACACCGCGTACGCGCAGTCGTAAATATTGAGCTTTGCGCGGACGGGTCTGGTGGACGTCCGCTTTGGGTCCGCATTGAGTACGCCTCCAGTACGCGCGGACATCTGCGCGGACATCCATGTAGGCCCGAGTATGTAAGGGGGGCAGTGGTTTACACCCAACGGCAGTATATGTAATGTGATTGTTGATATGGGGACCAATACATCAGTCCGATTATTAAAAAAAAAAAAAAAAAAAAAAAAAAAAAGAAACGGCTCATTTCTCCTACCCCTTCAGCTGCATTATTTTTTTTTAGTTTGGGTAAGGTTAAAGACTTTTGACACTGGGGTTGGTCCTGTCTGTAAAGCTTATTTGAATTGAATTGTGAGCCAAAAAAAGTTTTACTACGAAATCACATTACCCCAGACAGAATGATTGGTGAACATGACCCCGGACAGAATGGAATAATTCAAAAAGTTAGGTAAGAGAAAGATTGAGCTCCGAATGTAGGGTGTTTAAGGCGTTTGAATGACAGACGACAATCCAAAGAAGTGGCTTTTGAATGTCAAGAGGCTGTCAGTATTCAAAGAATCCAATTTGCGCCTGCATTGTCCAATGACAAAAAAAATGACAACACTTTGCAACTCAAAAATGAAGCAGAAAGTTTAGCCTAAAAAGTGGACTGTTAGATGCAGTTTTTACATTAATTTCATGACCCAGAGTGGGCTAAACTTCAGTTTGCTTTCTGTACACCTTAAAGGGTTAGGGGAGAGTTTGGAGAAATGTTTGAAGTCGGAGGAGACGTGTCCCTGTTGAAAGACTCTTTAAGCCAACAGTGCAATTTATACATCAGCCTTTTCAGAAATTGCTTAATGCAACTGCTTCACGCATTGCTTCAACAGAATTTGAGTTTTTTTCAGCTCTGGATGAGAGCACGGACACGCATTTTCCTACAGAAATGCTTTTTTCATTAACTATTGTATAAAATTATTAAATTTTGAAAATAGCAAGCTAAAAACTTCAAGCCCGTTCAAAGTCTGCAACTGAACTGAAAACGGGGGAGGATATTTTCCACAAAGTATGAAAAGAACATTTAGAGTTGTCTGACATCAACAGTTTTGCCAAATCACAACTGACGATGTGTGATCATATTGTTCCAATGTCTCGGGGCATCAGGCCATGAACCGGGAGATGGAAGAACAGGGTCTCAGCCAAACACAGTCCAACCTGCAAGAACCTGAAAAATTGCAGATTTCAAAGTATTGAAGCTACAGATTCAATTCTCATTAAGGTTGTCAGAGCACCTGGCTGCATAAACTTCCCAGTGCAATGGATTAGTCCACTACTAGTCCTCAACTTAAATTTGGAGCACATACTGAGAAGCTGTCTAAAACTGTAAACTAGATCAGATTGTTTCAGACTCATCAGAGTTTTGTCTCTTTTTCAGGGCAGCTCATTTATACCTGCATGCTATGGTCCTTTTCATGTCAAACTGCAAAACTGCCTGAGGACCAGGCCACTGAATGGAACTAGACCTTTTTCTCACTCCACAAACAAGCTCGAAAAATTTTAGATCAGAAGCCACAAAAGTGGCATCATTGTAAAATCACTGAATCACTTTTGAAATTGTTCTTCACTATGTAAATTAAATCTTGTTTTTTGGAGGACCACTCGACAAGCCCTTAGGGGTTTTTTTGGTTTCTCCGGCACATTTGCCGTTTATCCTGTAAACATGTCTTTTTTGCCATTGTTGTTCCATATTTTTAATATGCTGTTTTATATACATATCTTGTGTGCTAATAAATACAATACAATACTGAGAAGTATAATTTATCTTTTTCCAATTTCATAAAATTCTCTTTTCTGAAAGTTGTTTTTCCAAATGAGTGTGTCACCCGGACTGATAAAAAAACACCAATGAAATGTCACAGTTTTTATCAAATCAGACAACTCTGGGAGCATGAGCAACTCAAAACTGTAAAATTATGAGATCAAGATTGACAGATGAACATCTGCATCAGTGCAAATTTTGAGAAACTGGAAGACAGGTTAATGGAACCTTGAATTCAATTTCTCTCACCAGCCAGATTGAACCCCAAGTTGGAACAGACTGTTGTTTAACACTGAGCTAATTGTCAAGGTAAGTGCCTTTTTTGACTTGAATGAGTAATTCATTCTGAGTAAACAAATATAATCATAATAGAATCTGATGTTTGGTCAAAATCATCTGCACAAGTCTTAAGATTTTGTTCAAAGACTATCTGGTATATTGATGTATTCAGTTTGGTTTCTCAGCCTGCTTGCTTTGTGTCTTTCAGAGGGAAGTTGATGAGAGAGAGCAAACAGTCTGGAACCACAAACCAACACTGGAACCTACTAACTGATTATCTGGAAGCAAGAACATGAGAGACTGCTCATATTCATTTAACAGATTTTGTTGTGATAACTCCAGGCAGCTGTTTTACCTGATTGGCAAACAACAAAAATCATATTTCATAAAAGAATCCAGACAACGGTTATTTGGTGATTTGTTTTGATTTCATAAATACTGTTATTATAAAAGTGTCACTGTGGATTGGAAGTTGTTCCCAGAGAGCAGTTATTTGTTTTTTTATTTCATAACCAGCCTTATTATATATTTCCTGAGTTAATTTATTTGTGAAGAACTTGCTGTTATTTTCCAAAGGGTTATTCTGGCATTTTTATTTGTCATTTTGGCACCCCTATGATCGTCACCCATGTTTTCTTGAACAAACCCTCGCACCACATCCCCCCATCAGTGAGCTAATTATCTGGAAAAATGTTGTGTGGTCCTCAAAAAGTTTGGGGACCCAGTTAGGGCTATTTAAGGCAGAGAAAAAAATAGTCGGAAAATGTCAGAAATTTGAATTATCTTAAAGCCAACAATCTGCAATTTATACATCAAATTGCATCTAGACAGCATGGACAATGGTGTTCAGTTGGTGATTGTTTTTCCTACTAGAAATGTTTTTTCTAGTATAATATTGTATAAAATTATTAAAGTGCAGTTTCCCATGAAAAATTCAAAAACTTCAAAATTCAGTTCTGAGCACTGCAACTGAACTGAAAACGTCAGGAATGAAAAGAACATTAAGCAGTTGTCATGACATCAACAGTTTTAAAACCACAACAGAGGCGATGTGTGATCATATTGTTCCAATACCTCTGCATCAGCCATATCCTTGGCATCGGCTCGGTACGTGAAACAGTGAAAGCCAAACACAGTCCAACCAGGGGGACAGCAAGAACCTGAAAAATTGTCAGATAGTTAGATTTCATTTTGGTATGGGGAAGCTACAGATAACAATTCTCATTAATGGTTGTCAGAGCACCTGGCTACATACGCCTCCCAGTGCACTACTAGTCCACTACTAGTCCTCAACTTAAATTTGAAGCACATACTGTAGAAGCTGTCTAAAACTGTAAACTAGTCTGAATTGTTTCAGACTCATCAGGTCCTGTCTCTTTTTCAGGGCAGCTCATTTATACCTGCATGCTATGGTCCTTTCACATGTCCTACTGCATCACTGCCTGGGGCCAGGCCACTGACACAGCAACTAGACCTTTATTCTCACTCCACGAACAAGCTCGAAAAATTTTAGATCAGAAGCCACAAAAGTGGCATCATTGTAAAATCACTGAGAAGTATAATTTATCTTTTTCCAATTTCATAAAATTCTCTTTTCTGAAAGTTGTTTTTAAGTGTAGTGTGTCAGCGGACTGACCCCACAAGCAATGTCACAGATCTTTATCAAATCAGACAACTCTGGGAGCATGAGCAACCAAAACTGTAAAATTAAAAGATGCAGGACAACATTTGGTCAGTCATCCCTTTCAGTGCTGGGTACACACCTATGGAATTCTTTACCACCAGAAATAAAATCCCAAACAGAATTAAAGATGTTTAGTGCTAGAGCTAAACACTGGCTTAAGCAGCAGCAGAAATGTGAACATTAACTTCTCACAAGTCACTGTCAGTACAGTATTTCACTAATGTTTAATGTCTTTAACTTGTGCAATTTTTAATCTAAATTTTGTAGCTGTGTTTATTTGTTTATGATATCTGTTCACTGCATTATTCACTGTATTTGTATTATTGTATTTTGTATTCAGTATCTTTTATCCTTCTTTAGCCTGACCAGGGACAAAGACTGCAAATTAGCTGAAGCTAGACGTATTGTAGGCATCACATTTTTCATTCTTTGTGACAATGTTGTATGTATCATCCCTGTTAAATAAACATAAAAAAACAACAACTTTATATTGCTGAGGTTCGAATCCCGCATCGGACGGCCCTATACTGCGTGTCGTTCCCCCCATCTCTGCCTCCCATTTCCTGTCACACTCTAAACTGTCCTATCTAATAAAGGCATAAAAAGCCCCAAAAATATACTTTAAAAAAACCCAACAAAAATAAAACACTCAAAGTAAAACTTCTGCCATGTAGCAATAGCCTACTACAAATCCACCCAAAGAACTCCAGCGTAGAAAAAGCAGCCACAAACCTTGTCCATTGACTTCATTGGAGGTGGACGTCTGAGAACATAGAGAGCAGACTGTTAATTTCAGCGTCAGCAGTCCCTCTGTAATGGGCTGAGACTGATTTCTTCAGGGAAAGCAACAGTTAGTTTAGTAGTTGTGCAATTCTACTTTTGCATTTAGGCACCATATGTAGGATGAACAGAAAAATGCATTTGCATTTCATTTTCAGCAAAATTTATTTTTTTAATATTTCAATGTTTTTTGGTGTGTCTTTGTGGACGAAGAAACCTGGTGTCCATTGACAACCATTATATGGACAAATACTGCTGCGCGAACCCCCCGTAACTCAGAGAAGGAATGGAGGACTCTGAAAATTCTCACAGCTCTTAGTCGACATGAAGGTGAGTAGATAATGAGTAAAATTTGAATTTTGGGTGAACTATCCCTTTAAGATATTTAAATCTGTGTGTGATTTTCTCGCCTCACTGTTCACTACACATGCAACTGGAAGTAAAGTCAGGGTCATGTTCTTTAGCACTGTTTGTTTTCATTGTAACTGGGGATCAGAGAGTTTTACTCACAGCTCCTTCAAACAACAGTCCACCAGTGAAACAGAGGAGGAAGACCACCTGAAGATGTGACGCCATCTGTGGAAAGACAACAAAACAAGCTGAGTGTGTAGTCTTTGGCAGCAGTGTAGTGACCTCAGTGATTGAACCTGAATGATTGAAGAGAACAATCTATTATGTATGAATTTCAGTTGAGAGGTGGTAAACCACCAAATGTTCACTTACCTGTAGTGGTATCTGACACAGGAGGATGAACAAACAGGCAGGTTGTTGAGGGGTGAATATCCATCCTGTCCTCCTCCTTTTATACCATCAGATATCAAAGAAGCACAGATACAGTGTTGTATCAACATTCTATGGTCATTGCCAAAGTTAAACTCTGATGTTGATTCGTCATCAGTTTCCACCCTCAACTAATATTGAAACGGGTTTCCTAACTACAATGGTATTTCTATTAACAGGAATATTAAAACAGTTTTGTTATCAGTGTATTAATTATCAGTGTGGTTAGGGTTATGTGCACTGTACATACACATTGGTGGGAGGTGATAAAAGATCAAGGAGTGTGGTAGCTAACGTTATCATCACCTTTCTCACCTATTCATGGGTTGCAGTGACGTCACGTCGAAGTGACCGCCGCCATATTTGTGTCCGATTTGACAGTTCTCCTCATATGACAGCTGCAAACCACAGGATGGAGATGACAGTTTCTTGACCAAATGACAGGGTTTCATACATCCTTATATCGCCATGACAACAGACTATGTCTACATTATCCAACTTATTACACGGTTTATGAGTGAATTCATTAATTTCAGACGTAATGTTGATTAATGTTGACTTCTCCACTGTTTGCTCCTCACCCTCCTCCTGGTTGACTCGTGTGCAGTTGTTTTCAACCAGCTTTTGATAATCAATCATTAGATCGATGAATCATCATGTAAATGTTACGATCTGCACATGTAGTCCTGTCAGTCATAAGAGACTACATACCAGTTATGGGACACGTTTGTGTCGCAGACTCGCGGTGGCAGACACAGCTGGTCACAGCTGTGACGCCGCGCTGGTCCGTCCGCTCTGATCGCAGGTTTGGTTCCAGCAGCGGTGTGGGAGGCAGAGAGCCTCCACTCTCCCTCTGACAAGCTTCAAGTCATTTTAACATCACAATTAGTCTGAAGCTGTTCAATGACGGTACAAATGAAACACAATCCTGCTCCGCTGATCAGAGCAGTGTTCCCGTCTGTTATACAGAAATAAAAACCCAAAATGTGGAATCAATGAGTAGCTAATTAATAAGAAAGTAGGATAATCAAAATGCAGAATTCTATATATACATGTTATGAAAAACAAGTGAATCGACTCTTTTGGTGAGACGTGTCCCAGCCCAGCCTGCGACTGATCACTGCCTGCAGTCAACCATTTATTCCGCCTATAACTTTCCGTCTTTTAGGATGGAATAAAACTGCAGTCCGGGGTTTCCTTGGCGACTGCTATCACAGCCAACAGCATAGTATAATCCTGGCATCTGTCAAATAACCTCAATTTTTGGTCTCTTGCTGATTTCCTCCTCCTACTCCACTTGTTCTGGTGACGTGACGCTGTGATCTGTGCCCAGATCGCCCTGATTCAGACACATATGACGTCATGAATCTAATGAATATAACGTCCTTAATGACCACAGAATGACATGATTGGAACTAATGGCACATCTGGAACACAACAGACTTGTGGAGAGCAGAAGAAACAGAAAACTATTGAGAAAATAGTGCGTTTCAGGTTAAATGGGAAGAAGAATATCTGTTCACTGAATCTAAAGGCAAGGGCGGGGATTATCGCCGTCGCTGTGTAAATTTGCGATTTAGCCCATTAAAGTTAATTACCGTTACAACGCGACCTGTCTGTTTGCTCGTGTGCGTGTGTGTTTGTGTAGGTGTGTGTGTGCGTGTGTGTGCTGGTGTGTGTGTTTGTGTGTGTCACTGTCTGTGTGTCTGTGCAATTGCGTGTGAGAGAATGCAGGAGGAGGGGCTGCCTGACAGAAATGACAGAGGGTGAAACGCTGTTAAAGTAGATAGATAGATAGATAGATAGATAGATAGATAGATAGATAGATAGATAGATAGATAGATAGATAGATAGATAGATAGATAGATAGATAGATAGATAGATAGATAGATAGATAGATAGATAGATAGATAGATAGCGCAGCAGCAGGCTGCTCAGGGCTACGCTATGGAGGCTAAGGGAATTTCTTGGTTTCCCTCATCAAACTCATCAAATCCAAAATCCCAAAACTCCAAAACGCTTTCGTGGACAAGTTGTGAGCTGCAGAACCACCACGCTATGAGATAATAACAGAACGTTATGAAACTGAGCCGTTTTCGAGGTAAATACAGGGTAAATACGGAGACTGCTTGCTGAAAAACTGTCCCTGAACGCAACGCGCATCAGCGGTTTTGCATGAATTTACCTCTAAAACAGCTCCGTCTCGTAACGTTCCGTCTCATCTCATAGCGTGGTGGTTGTGCAGCTCACAACTTGTCCACGACAGCGCTTTTGAGTTGCTGGGTTTTGTATTTGCTGAGTTTGATGAGGGAAACCAAGAAATTCCCTTAGCCTCCATAGCATAGCTCTGAGCAGCCTGCTGCTGCGCTCCGCCGTACTGAAAATAGCTTACACTGACAATTAAAGGTAACGAACCTACTGCTATGACTCTAGCAATTATGGAAATGGGCCAATTTTCAAAAATGTTGAACTATCCCTTTAATGATAAACACTGCATTTGTATTTTTATTTATCAAAGAAGAGCATACAACTGTTACAGTATGCATGCATTTCAGCATGAATTATATCAAGTTAAGTTCAATAAACATGTTTAAGGTGGCAGCTTTATCATATCTGGTTGATTGTGCGGTTCTATGTGGCCCTCGGTAGTGTCGACAAAAAAAATTGTGGCCCCCTCCATCATTTAAGTTCATCATCATCCATCCCTGTTCTAAGCTATGGGCCACTTGTGTTAGGATAGAATATGATGCATACCACAACACATCAGGGTAAGAGTATAGCTATAGGGTGCACTCACACTAGGCAATCGTACCGTGCCCAAGCCCGTTTGCTCCCTAAAGTCCGGATTCTATTGCTAGTGTGAGTGCAAGTGTTCCGTGCCTGAGCACGGCACACTTCCCTGGCCCGGCACGGTTGGGAGAGGTGTGCTTGGGCACGGTACGCTTGGCCAGAATGCGCACACGTAATGCGTTGGGGGCTCGTTATCCACCACGTGTCTGCAGCCGCGTGTAAACAACAGTCAATTAACGATTACGTCGCGCCGTAAACATCGCTAGTTGACGGCGCTTTGATTAAACTTCAAGATATTACCATGACAACCGGTCAAACAATGAATAGCGGCGTTCTCTCTGCAGTCAGAGCGCATCCGCCGTGTTAATATATCAACATGATGACGTCTGTGTCGGAGGCAACCGTGCATCGGCACGCTTGGGTTCGAGGTAGTGTGAGTGCGGGCCAGCGGGGGACAGGGGAGGGGGGGCATTCTGGCTTCAGCACGGCACGGAACAACTGGCCCTAGTGTGAGTGCGCCCATAGTCTACTACAATCAGACTTCTCAAATAAGAAACATGTTCATGTTTATTTTATATTTGTTTGTGTCAGCTTGAAACCACTCAACCATGTGGCATAGTTGAACGGGCGCGTGGCGTCTGTCCGACTACCCATTTCTCCGACCACACGTCTGTCCGATTCCCATTTCTCCGACCATACATTTTTTTTATTTTTGCGTCCATTAGTCCGACCTCCCATTTCTCCGACTTAAGTAGCCCTAACCCTTAACCTTACCCTAAACCTAACCTTAACGCTGTAGAATGGGAAGTCGGAGAAATGAGCCGTCGGACTTTGGGGCAGTCGGACTGACGTATGCTCCCCTAGTTGAACAGGTATGTGCACGGCCAATCAAATGATACAATCCGCGAACTAATGAATGACATGTTTTCATTGCACTTCATTTTATTGATCACTAGATTTGAAAAGCTCTGTCCTGGGTGTGGCTTGAGGTTGACCCGGCACTGATTGGCTAAAGCTAGAGCAGAAAGCACCAAAACAACCAGCATTTTTAAAATCCAGCAGAAGGGGAGCATTAGCCTCGCAGACACCGCTGTAAACGGGAGCGTACCTATGTTCCCCCATAGGGGAATATAGGACCCTCTTTTTGAAAAAGGCTCCTATATTCCCTGTTTTCCCAAAAAAGAGTCCTATGTTCCCCGGTCACAATACATAACCTACTGGGAAACATACAACCCTTTTTTTGAAAAAAGGTTGTATGTTCTCACTCGGGAGAGCAGGAAAGCAGGAAAGAGCCTGAATGGAGGTGTACATAGACAGTTTGTGCGATAGTTATGGAGTTTTTTATTGATCAAAACGTCCAATAGTGCCCCACTGGGGTCCACTATCATATTAAAAGCCCCTGAAATTAGCACAATAGGTCCCATTAAGTAGCTGCTGGATGAAACATCACATCCTTTTTCTCATGAAAAACAATTAAGGCCTACAAGACAAACATCAGCATGTGCAAAGAAGACACAAGGAAGTGTCAGAGTTAAAGTTACGTTTGCATAAAATGTTTGTTCTTCTAGTCATGGGTGAAAGTGCAAAGAGCCATTGCTTATGATGCCTTCCTCATTTCTCATTCCTCATAAAACCTGTTCCTGTGTCCAAACCCAAGACATCCAAAAGCTGCACAGCAATGTTGGTCTGCCACCTTGAAGACTGAAATATGTAAGGGATAAGGTATAGTTTGGGTTTGGTTAGGGTTAGGGAAGCAGTTTGCTGAAGAAGTTGCTTAAGCAATGATGAAAAGGCTGTAGTAATATCAACAATCACATTACATATACTGTACGTTTAGGTGTAACAGTGAAGCTCGCTTCGACCCCTCCACGTTTCCCGCGATGCATCTCCCCTGTATCCTGCAGCCGACCAGCGCCGTCTGTGGCTCGCTCCGTCGCCGCGGTGACACTTCTCCGGCCGTAGGCGGGATCTCGCTCCTCGTTCTGCTCCGTGTCGTGCCATGCTCCATCTCTTGGGCCACCTCCGTCTGTCACTCTCTCCCCTTCCCTGTGTCCCAGGTGTTGGTTCCCTTTCCTTTCCTTGTTCCAGGTCGCTTCCGTGGACAGTCCTGGGTGGCACCAAACTCTGTAGGGACAGAAAACATACAGCGCCCCCCTCCCACTGGTCTACCTGGGTATAGTCACCCTGTGACATAACCCTAACACCCTGCTCCATCCAGTGGTCCTACTCCACCTGGAGGTTCCTGATCCATCCAGAGGTCCTGCTCCATCCAGCGGTAGGGTAACCCTAACCCCCTGCTACATCCAGCTGTCCTTCTCTACCTGGAGGTTCCTGCTCCATCCAGAGGTCCTGCTCCATCCAGCGGTCCTGCTCCATCCAGCGGTCCTTCTCCACCTGGAGGTTCCTGCTCCATCCAGCGATAGGGTAACCCTAACCCCCTGCTCCATCCAGCTGTCCTTCTCTACCTGGAGGTTCCTGCTCCATCCAGAGGTCCTGCTCCATTCAGCGGTCCTTCTCCACCTGGAGGTTCCTGCTCCATCCAGAGGTCCTGCTCCATCCCGTGGCCCTGCTCCACCGAGCGGTTCCTGCTCCATCCCGTGGCCCTGCTCCACCTGGCAGTTCCTGCTCCATCCAGAGGTGGCGCATGACCGCTGGATGGAGCAGGAGCGATGGCGATGGTGAAGGGATGTACACAAGTGTTGTTATGATTTGAAAAAATAAAAGAAATATCTACTTTCTGAGTCTTCACCAATATCTCCAGCTCCTCATCACTCTTGTTGGGCAGAGAGTTGATATTTCCAATGATGACTGACCTCAGGAAGGACCGGACATCTCCACCTCCAGCAGCAGCAGCAGCAGCAGCAGCAGCACGACAACCACCACAAAAGCACCTCTTCATCTCATCTGGGACAGGATGGTGTCCTCCAGATCTGTCAATTTTCAATGAAAGAAGCTCATCTCTGAAGAATCTCTTCTCTCCATAGAAGCATCCATCAGTCGATGACAAAAACACAACAAAAATAAAGCAAATGTTGAGTAAAAACTCAAAAACTCAGAGCTACCAGACTTTGCTGTCCCAGTTGAAGCGCATGTTCTATTGGTGAACATGATGCTGTTCCAACCATCCCTCTGTTCCAACCATCTCCGTTCTCCCTACATACGTGAGTTACTGGTTAATTTGTTCCTTAGTGTGCCACGGTTTCTTCTCAGGGGGCTGCTGTTTCAGAACAGGGTCAGGTCGAGGAAATTGACTTGTCTGCATTGACGGAACCAGAACAGATGCAGGTCCGATCTTTGTTGCAGAGGTTTAGTTCAGTTTTCTCTGCCCATGAAGGTGACCTTGGTTGCACAAATCTCGTCTCACATGACATTCCTCTGCTGGACGAGGTCATAGTTCGGCAAAGATACCGACGCGTTCCACCATCTGAGTATGAGGCCGTCAAGACTCGCATCAACCAGCTCCTTGAAGCCCAGGTGATAAGGGAAAGCTGTAGTCCTTACGCTTCCCCCATCGTCCTGGTGCGCAAGAAGGACGGCAGCCTACGTATGTGCGTCGACTATCGCCAGCTCAACGCAAAGACCCGCAAAGACGCTTTTCCCTTACCCCGCATTGAGGAGAGTCTCGATGCGCTCTCTGGGGCTCAGTGGTTTTCCACTCTCGATCTGGCGAGCGGTTATAATCAAGTACCAGTCTCAGAGCACGACAAGCTGAAAACCGCCTTTTGCACGTCGTTCGGGCTGTTTGAGTGGAATCGCATGCCGTTTGGGCTGTGCAATGCACAGAGCACATTTCAGCGTCTCATGCAGAGGATGTTTGGAGACCAGCAGTGTGAATCCCTTTTGTTGTATTTGGACGACATCATTGTGTTCTCGTCCTCTGTTTCCCAGTATGTCCAACAGCTGGAGGTGGTTCTGGACCGGCTCCAGAGAGCAGGTCTTAAGGTCAAGCTTTCCAAATGTTCTTTCTTTCTTTTTTTTTTTTTTTAAAGTATATTTTTTGGCGTTTTATGCCTTTATTTGATAGATCAGTAGAGATAGACAGGAAAGGGGGAGGCAGAGAGAGGGGAATGACATGCAGGAAAGGTCTGCCCGATGCGGGACGCGAACCGGGGACGCCTGCGTCTGCATATACATGGGGCGGCTGCCTTAACCACTGCGCCACGCACCGCCCCCAAATGTTCTTTCTTTCAACGAAAGGTCAGCTACTTGGGTCATGTCATCTCTGACCAGGGTGTTGCCACCGATCCCGCAAAAATTGAGGCTGTAGCCAAGTGGCCACGTCCCAGCCAGGTGTCAGAGCTGCGCTCATTTTTGGGCTTTGCCAGTTATTACCGGCGTTTTGTTGAGGGCTTTGCCGGTCTGGCTGGCCCTTTGCACAAGTTGGTGGCCAAGTTGGCTGGCACAAAGTCCAAGAAGGGGTCCGGACAGGAGTTCCAGGCAGCGTGGACTGCTCAGTGTGAAGAGAGCTTTGAGGCGCTCAAGTCTAAGTTGACCTCTGCACCAGTACTGGCATTTGCAGATTTCTCACGTCCCTTCATTTTGGAGACAGACGCCAGCCACAGTGGGCTTGGGGCAGTTCTGTCCCAAGAGACTGAAGTTGGGATTCGGCCGATAGCATACGCTAGTCGGGGCCTTCGACCAACAGAGCAGAACATGGTCAATTATAGCTCCATGAAACTGGAGTTTCTTGCTCTAAAATGGGCCATGACCGAGAAATTTCGCCAATACCTGTTGGGGCACCGGTGCCTGGTTTTCACGGATAACAATCCTTTGAGTTATCTTCAGTCAGCCAAGCTAGGTGCAGCTGAACATCGTTGGGCTGCCCAGCTTGCAGCATTCGACATTGAGATCAAGTATCGATCTGGTCGCAGCAATAAGAACGCTGATGCCCTCTCCCGGCAGCCCACTTCCAGCACTAGTTTGGCTGAACAAGTCTTGCCCAGCACCTCAGTCCCTCCTGCTCTTCAGTCCGCTCTCCAGTCAGCGCCACGTACCAACTTGGTGTCCGCAGCTCAGGCGGTGGTATCGGTCTTTCCCCCTCATTCTTTTCCTGACCTCCGTGCTTTGCAGGAGGCTGATCCTCTCCTGAAGAAGATCTTGGTGCAGTGGAGAGGGCGGATTAAGCCTACACCAGCAGAGAGACAGCAGCTCGCCAAACTGTCTTTGGCCCTGTTAAAACAATGGGATCGTCTTGTGGAGAAAGAAGGTGTTCTGTACCGCCGGATCCATCGTCCAGATGGAGGCGAGGAAATCCTTAAGCTTGTTTTGCCATCTGTCCTCAAGCAGGACATTTTGACACAGCTGCACCAGGAACACGGCCACCAGGGTGTGGAGCGTACTACCGAGCTTGTGCGACAGCGTTGTTATTGGCCGGGAATGACGTCCGACATCAGCTTGTGGCAGAGATGGGGACTCGAGTTTGCGACTCGGACTCGAGTCGCACTTAAGTCGCACACACAGAGACTTTAGACTTGACTTGGACTCGTGCCCAAAAGACTTCTGACTCGACTCGGACTCGTGTTTTGGGACTCGTGAACAATCATAGTGTTTTTTTTGGCGTGTTAAAGGTTGACTATGTAGCATTTCCAGAACAATAACAGAACGTTAGACCGTTGCTAGGTAAAACGGGCCGTTGCTAGGGACTCCGTTCTGATCCGAGGACAGCAGAGGAGGAGAACGATGCAGGATTTACCTTATGTTTATTTTTTACCGTCATTAACAGCATAATAAATGAGTTGTAGCTTGTTACAGAGAGAGTGAGGCTCTCATGCCTTCCACACGGCTGCTGGAAACCAAACCTGCGCTCAGAGCCTCCGCTGTCGCTGCTCTCGTCAAGTTGAAAAAAAAAAAAGAAGCTCCGAGGCACCGGGAGTCGGCGACAGTAAACGTGTTTATGACAGATTAGACTACACAAATATACCCATCCTAACATGTATATGATAATCCATTGATCCACCGATTGATTATTGAAAAGGCTTAGTTGAAAACAGACGCATATGACCGGGAGGAGGCAGGAAAACAGCTGATTAGTGAGCCACGTGTCGGCTACAGGCAGGTACGAATGTAAACACAACGTTGACAAAAAGTCATTGTCGAGCCCGTCAAAAAATGTTAAAAATATAATTTTAGACTAAAAAAAAAAAAATTATGGAGAAGCAATACTTTCATTCTGTTCACCTCAAAACGCTCAGTGGATGTATTATTTTTTTTTTAAATATTGCTTTTAATAAATATTCTACATATTCAACCAAGCTTAGCTCCAGTTCTTCAATCAGAAACATGTGGTTCCAGATGTGTTTTGCTACATATAAAAATGTTAGCTATAACAATCAGATCTTATTACTATAATTTAACAGCCTAATTTTCCATGTTGTTCATCTACAGGTTTTCTGAATTCAACAGAGCGAAAAAAGTGACAGAGCTGCCTCGACTCTTTCTTAAAAATACCAGCTGTGCAGATTTACAGCCATGGCCATCCCAGGCAGAAGGCCATCACTGAGTCAATTATACAGGATCTAATAATTTCTTGCAATCTGCCTCTGCCTTTGTTATGATGTGCCTGTTGTGGGTCATCGTTTAATATCACCAGTTTATAGACAGTATTCAGATAATATGACAGCAACAGTTTTGCTTTTTTTGATAGGCCTATACAAAATTCTGTAACTGTACTGTATGTTCATGTTGGACAAATACAGTTTCCTTTAAAGGAAAGCATTTATTGTTTGTTTTCTTCATATTACATTACAATGGCCTGTTTAAAGTGATCATATAGCTAACAAACAACTAAATCAGAACTGATACTGTATGCTAATAGATAAAGGAGTGATAATAATACAGTAAATGCTTTGAATTTCTTAGATATAGCTGGGCAGTATTCTTAGTAGACCGGATAGCAGCAGATGATAGAAGCTCATAGAGACTTGAGACTTGACTTGGACTTGTGACCAAAGACTTGAGACTTGATGAAGTCTCACCCCACAAAGACTTGAGACTTGACTTGGACTCGTGACCAAAGACTTGAGACTTGACTTGGACTTGTAAAAAAAGACTTGTGAACATCTCTGGCTTGTGGGTCCAACGGTGCGAGCGTTGCCAGGTGGCAAAGGACACCAGACCAGTGTCTGGTGGCTTCATGGGGCACTTGTTGGCATCGCGGCCAAATGAGATCGTGGCCATGGACTTCATCCTGTTGGAGCTTTCCCAAGGTGGTTTCGAAAACGTGCTGGTGATAACTGATGTATTTAGCAAGTACACGGTTGCCGTCCCAACTCGTGATCAGAGGGCTTCCACTGTTGCCCAGGTCCTTTTGAATGAGTGGTTTGGCGTCCCTGGCCGCATTCACTCTGATCAGGGCACGTGTTTCGAGAGCGCATTGATCCAACAGCTCTGTCACTTGTATGGGGTCAGCAAGTCACGCACTACTCCGTACCATCCGGCTGGCAATGGGCAGTGTGAGCGCTTTAATAGAACACTCCACAACCTCTTGCGCACCTTACCAGCGTCACGGAAACGTGACTGGGTTTCTTGCCTTCCCCATGTACTCTTTTGTTACAATAACACTCCCCATCAGGGTGCTGGAGAGTCACCATTTCTTTTGATGTTTGGTCGTGAACCCCGGCTCCCTATCGATTTTCTCTTTGGTCGTGTCCAGGACCCAGTGCCGGGGGAGGTTCAGGACTGGCTGGTTGAACACCAGGCCAGACTGGAGGTGGCTTTTCACAACGCTCGGGAACGATTGCTTGTGGCTGCGGAATGTCGTAAAGAACGCCATGATCAAGAGGTACGTGATGCTCCACTGAAAGTGAGCCAGTTGGTTTATCTTCGTGACCATAGTGCTAGGGGTCGCCACAAGATCCAGGACATCTGGGGCTCCGTTGTTTACCAGATCCTGAGAGCCCCCTCTGGTGGTGGGCCTGTTTATACCATCGCCCCAGTGGACAACTTGGAGAAGACCAGGAACGTGCACCGTGACCAGTTCAAGGCCCAGGTCGGGCCTGAACCGGTTCCACAGTTCCATCCATCTTCCCCTCCAGCAACCTCAGAGGCTTCGGAGGATTCGTTTGAAGGGGATCTATGGGTACTGGTTCCCAGCTCCCCAGCACCAATGGCCCCTGCGCCATCAAGGTTGCCCAGATCCACAGGGCCCAATGTAGTGGCCTTGGTGGGCAGTCGGCCAGTTCCTGAGACCTCTGCAGCAGCTTCCTCTTCTCGGAGACAATCATCCTCCACTGCACCATCAGTTCCCCGCCGTACCCCTCGGTTAACAGCTGGGCAGCACTCAAATGTTTATCATCTTCCTCGGCCGGTGTGTCATGAGGACAGCGCTGCCATTGGACTTCAAGGGCCCGTGGCAAATGCACAATCAGCGGTCTTTCGCCCTTGGTGCTAGTGTGTTTAAAGCTTTATCGTCGGGGCGACGATACACAACTGGGGGGTAGAATGTGGCAGGATGGTCCTTCCTTCCCATCCCTTCCCCCCTCCTCCTTGCTCCATCCACCTCAGGTGTGGACGGTCGCACTGATTGATGGGCGGCGCGGCGAGCTTTCATGTACTGGTCTGTTCACACATGCAGTCTCTCTCTCCTTTTGGCTCTGCTCGTCCTCCGTGGTGGCTGTGGCCCGGCGTGGCAGAGCTGGTGCAGGTGTTGAAGCCTGTGGTGTGTCTGTATGAGGAGCCCTGTTTCCCATAGCGGATCGTTGTGGCGCACGTCTCCTGTGCGAAACGACAGGTATGCGCGCCTCTGTCCTTCTTCCCACTTAGCGTGCCACAGGGCGCATCTGGTGACGCGGTTCTTTTGTTTTAGTGTTGTAGTGTGGCAGGCTGCTGTTGCCATTGGGGCCGAGTTGCCCCGCTGGAGGCTGTCTGTGCGTGGTCGTAGCTCCTCGCTGGTAAGTTGGCGTTGTCCGCCCTCCTCTTTCCCTTTACCTGCTGCGTAATCCTCCCAGCTAATGTTAATATTCTGTGTCACAGCTGAATCAGGCAGAAGCGTGTATCCACTCACCTGTCTGCTGTGACGCTGCGCCGGCGAGGTCCACGCCGATGATTTGTTGCTGTGGCGCTGCTGTCTTGTTGACTGTAATTCTGCCTCACTGGAACTGTGTTCGGTTGCTCGTCGGCTTTCCAGAGCCACACTGGAATAGCTGCAACGACACACTCTTTCCTGAGCCGGCTTATAGCCACGGGATATCCTTTTAATTTCTTAACTGTTGAACATGATTATTTTGTATTTTGTTTAGTTTAATTATCATTGAATTATTTATTGTTTCTGTTTGGTTATTTCAGTAAAAATATCTTTGATTTTGTTAATTTTGTTAGTGAATTCTGAATTATTGTTTTGTTTGCTTATCCAAAATACATATATTTTGTGTGTGTGTGTGAGCAGGTGTGCGTGTTCTTTTGATATTTTATTATATTGCTGCATTCAGCTGTGAGGCCTGTTTATTAATCTTAGTTTTTTTCCTTTGTGGACAGGTGCTGTGGGCCAAGTGGCGACCCAATCCCTGGTGGTGGTATTTTCTTCACGAACCCCCTTCATTTGTGTGTGAGTGTGTGCAGTGTCACGGGTGTTTTTGGTTAGTAACCCCTCCTTTGATTTGATTTAGGTCCGCCATGACGAGCCCCAGCCCTGTTCACCCTATTTCTCTGGCCCTAGCTCAAATGTTTATGCAGCCTATGTTGATTTGATACATTGCATTCATCAATTGTAACAATAAAAAGAAACTATTTTTATACTTTCTTAAAACGTATCTGCCCTGTGGTGTTTCAAACTTGTGATAGCCTATAGTAGACCTAATGTTCTAATTGGCATATATAACTATCTCCTGGGGCGAAACTCCCCAGGTGGCGTTGTTGTCAGAGACTCATACAGCCTCCATATTGCCACATTAGCCATTTAAATTCCCCCTCTTTGTTCCTGTTGGATAGATTTTTCTACACTCATCCTAAACTATTCAGGCACTTGTTAACCATTTCACACCATTAAACCTCCTGCTTAATTGTTCTAATTCTACTTCTCAGCTAATGCTTTGTCTTGATGCTTCAACAATGTTCTTCTGCTGTCAGTTTCTAATAGACTTGAACCTTTTTACACTCATCTTCAACAATTCAAGTTATTTCCAACCATTTCATGTAAATGACCCTCCTTCTCACAGGTTCACAGGTACTTTAAATCTACTCCCAGCTTTCTTTGGCTGCGTCACCTTTGCTTCATCATTTTCTTCAGCTTCAGGTTAGGGTTAGGGTCAACTCCTCAACTGTCTCATTTAAACATGTGGTATATTCAACATTATTGTTGATACCACCAAGCTATCTCTCAACTTTTCAGCTATAGCCTCAGCCTTTTCAGCATTGCTTTAGCAACTTCTTCAGCTAATTCAGTATTGCTTCAGCAATGACATTCAGCTGCTTTCAGCATTCACAGACACAGGGACTACTTTAGCCTGCTGTCCATGGCAAAATTCTTTATTTTAGAGCTGCACACCAGCAGAGCTGGACAGCTACACTCAGCAGTGCAATAGCACCATCTACTGACATAAATGTCTATTGCTTCAATACAAAACAATGTGTCATGTTGTGTGTCTGTGTACTATGTTAGAATGGTTCAAGTAGTTCAGGGGGGCTGTTTACATTAGGAAAGGAAGGCCATGCCTGTGTGTTTGCTGTTTAGACCCAGGTTGTATTTCTCTCATTTCATTATCTTGGTCATCAGCTCAGATTTGTGTTCTCTGAAGGGGACTTGATTTCTGGAGCCTCATGACAAACAATGGACAGATCATGACATGTGTTAAGAACAACCAGTAAGTTCATACAGAGTCATATAATGACTGCTGGCTCTGCCCTGTTCAGAGATCAGTCATGTTTGATGTCCAGGTGGAACAAGTATCTCCAGGTGTGCACCACCTGAGTCTGATGTTGTCCCTGTGTCAGCATGGGCTCTCCAGGTCCAATCCAAACACATGATGCACAGTAGGTTGACTGGAGACTCTGAATTGTCCACAGGTGTGTGTGTCTCTGTCTCTCTGCCAGCCTTGTGATAGACTAGTCCACGGTGAACCCTGTCCTCAGCCTGTGTCAGCTGGGATTGGCTCCAGCCCCACTCAACCCTGCACATGTGGGCTGATTGAACACACCAGAGCCTTTGTCAACAGCTCTCTCATGGATGCATCTCCATGACAGCACAGCAAATAAATCTGGCCAAATACAGCAATTAAATATGCAGGTTCAGGTTCAGGTTCAGGTTCAGGTTCAGGGTTTATTCGTCACATATATAAAATGCAGTGAAATGTTGTCAGTCAACTCCGTACAAAGTAGAGTAGAGAGAGTAGACAGTTGAGATATACTTTATTAATCCCTTACAGGGAAATTCAAAATTAACTGGTAGCTCAAAAACATCAAAAACATATTAGGAATACACAAAAACATAACATACACAAGTGACATACATACAAACAAGATCGACACATATCACCAATTAAAAACATTTAAAAACATTTACCACACAAATACATTAGATATGGGAGGGAGGAGGGTTATTGCAAACATTTATACTGTAGTTTATGACCACTGCATGATTGGTGCTGTTAGGGACACTAAAATCCCACGCACTAAGCCCCGTATTGTTCTTAAAAGAAGCCTTAAGCACTTTGTCGAACAAGCCTTTCTTCACGACCTCTCTCTTTTTAACTGGGATCGTATTTTATTAATTGACGATTTAATTCTTGCCTGGGAATATTTTAATGATAGTTTTAGTTATTTTATGGACAAACACGCTCCTCTTCGTCGGTTCAGGGTGAAGGGACGAGAGAGCCCTTGGTTCACTGCTGAACTGACGGATCTCTTACACAAGAGAAATCAGCTCTGGGCCAATGCTAGGAAGTCTGGGCTTGAGTCTGATTGGCTACTTTTTCGGCAGGCACGAAATAAGTGCACTAGTGCTATTAGAGCAGCTAAACGAGAGTTTTATTTATCACAGACCACAGAGAACCTGAACGACCCTAGGAAATTTTGGCACACCATAAAATCCCTTTCATCCGATACCTGCTCCTCTGAGTTGCCCCCCAATATTGTTGTTGATTCCACGGTTATTTCTGACAAATCTGATATGTTAAACTATTTTAACGAACACTTTGTAGCCTCCAGTTCCTTGTTTGAAGCATCTTGTGCTGGCAATTCACCCCCCCCGCCCCCCGTCTCCGTCCTCCCAACTTCGGGCAGCCAGGATCTCCCTCTTTCCTTCTCTTTCACCCCCTTCTCAGTTAAAGAGGTCCTGATGGCCTTAAAAGACCTAGACCCTCGAAAATCAGCAGGCCCTGATAACCTCCCTCCTTACTTCTTACGTCTGGCCGCACAGATCATAGCTCAGCCGATATGTCATATTTTTAACCTTTCTACTCAGTGTAATGTCTTACCTGAGGTGTGGAAAACCGCCCATGTAATCCCTCTCTTAAAAGGGGGTGACCGCTCTTCACCAAATAATTACAGACCCATCTCCAAGCTCTCTATCTTAGCTAAAGTACTTGAAAAGCTGGTGAATGACCAGGTTAAGGATTACCTGCGTCTACACAATATTTTTTCTCCTTTTCAGTCTGGTTTTAGGAAGCAGCATAGCACTGCAACCGCTGCCATTAAGGTGATAAACGATATATTAGAAGCTTTGGACGCCAAGAATTGTTGTGCTGCTCTGTTTATCGATCTTTCTAAGGCATTTGATACAGTCGACCACAGTATTTTATGTCAGCGGCTGTCCACCATTGGAATGTCAGAGCGGGCAGTTGGGTGGTTTTCCAACTACCTATCAAACCGCAAACAGTGTGTGCAACGGCCTTTGCTCTGGGTTCCTTAACATTGCAAATGGTGTACCTCAAGGGTCGGTCTTAGGACCCACTCTCTTTACTATTTATATGAACGAGGTGGGTCATAATATCTCTAATGCATCTGTGCATCTTTATGCCGATGACACTGTGGTCTATTGTTGTGCGCCCTCTGTCGCTCAGGTGCTCACAGATCTGCAGTCTGCATTTGACGCTATTCAGACGCAATTGTGTCATCTCAAGCTAGTTTTAAATCCAGGTAAAACTAAGTTCATGTTCTTCTCAAATAAAAAGAAAGTGCCTGATGTCTTACCCTGTATTATGTCTGCTCAGGGTACCCCCATTGAGTCTGTGACCGCTTATAAATATCTTGGCATCACAGTGGATGACAACCTCTCTTTTAAATGTCATATTGACCAGTTATTGAAAAAGCTGAAATTGAAACTGGGGTTCTTCTTCAGAAACCGAGCCTGTTTTTCTTTTAAAACCAGAAAACGTATTGTTGCAGCCACATTCTTGCCGCTCCTGGATTATGGCGATGTTGTTTATATGAATGCCTCTGCTCACTCCCTGCAATTGTTGGATGCTGTGTATCACGGGGCCTTGAGATTCATAACTGGTTGTAAACCCCTCACTCATCATTGTACACTGTACTCTCTTACAAACTGGTCTTCACTTTCCTTGCGCAGATCCTCCCACTGGTATCTTTTCATTTATAAATCTATCATTGGTCTGCTCCCCCCCTATTTGTCCACTTATCTGATACGGAGACAGTCCAACCGCAGCCTCAGGTCCCTGGACTTCATCTCATTTTCAGTTCCGTCGGTTCGTACAGAACTTGGCAAAAAGGCGTTTTCTTATGCTGCGCCTGCCACTTGGAACTCGCTGCAGCAGAAACTGAAGCTGTCCAGCCTTGTCCCTTTAGGGGATTTTAAACTGCTTATAGGCAGGCTGATGAGACAGTCTGTGGGGGTCTGCACTTGCACCTAATTTAATTCTGTAATACCTTCTTGCACTTTGTAGTCCGCACTTTACTATTTTATTGTTATTTGTGTTTTGTGTTTGACAATCTGTGTGTCTCTTGTATGTCAGTAAGTCTGTAACTCTGTGTTTTGCTGCTGCCTACCCGGAACAGGTCGCTCTTGTAAATGAGACCCTGGGTCTCAATGAGATTTTACCTGTATAAATAAAGGTCAAATAAAAAAAAAAAAAAAATGTAAAGTGCTTAGTGCTGTTTTCAAAGTGCCTAGTCAGTGTCTTTCAGTTCTTGATTCCAGTGTGCGGAATCTTTTCCCTGAGCGGAGCGGAGAGAACAATCCATAACCTGGATGGCTGGGATCTCGCAGGATTCTGGTGGTCGTGGCCCTGCACCTTTTAGGATAAATATCCCCTAAACTGGGAAGATGCTCCCCCATGGTCCGTTCGGCTGAACGTACCACTCTCTGCATCGCCACTCTGTCCTGCATGGTGGTGTTGTCATGCCAGGTAGTGATATTCCCAGTCAGGATGCTCTCGATGGTGCTGGAGTAGAAGCTACGCAGGACTGCTTTGGATGCTCTGAATTTCTTCAGTCTCCTTAGGTGGTACAGTCTCTGTCTTGCTTTCTTTTCCATGTTGTCAAGGTGGGTGGACCAGGACAGATCATTTGTGATCTGGACACCAAGACACTTGAATGTATCCACCCTCTCCACAGGGGTCCCACCGATGGATAAGGGAGTGTGGTCCCGCACCTGTGTCCTCCCAAAGTCCACGAACATCTCTTTAGTCTTGCTGACGTTTAGGTGGAAATTGTTTCTTGGACACCACAGCGTCAGGTTCCTCATCTCTTCCAGGTAGGCCGTCTCATCGTTCTTGTGGATTAGGCCTACCACTACAGTGTCGTCAGCAAACTTAACAATGGTGTTTGAGTCTGTGGTGGCTGCGCAATCCTGCGTGTATAGGGAGTACAACAGAGTAGAGAGTAGAGAGTAGAGATATACTTTATTAACACACGGATCTGCCGCCTGAGACTTGCCTCAGCCTTGGGAAGTGTCATGTCTCTAGCTTGAAGGGAGAGGGAGAATTCAGAGAGCTCTTCTAATGCATCATACATAACTCCAAGGTTGTGCACAAAAGTTGTATTAGAAAGGCGGTCTGCTAAACCTTTGAACATGCATCTCTGTGTTGAGGTTAGTTTACGATCAGCTAAGGCATCAGAAAAGTGCTTGTGGAGTGCAGGGTACTGTTGCCATACAGCTTTAATGGTCCTAAAACTGGAAGCCACCCATCTAGTGCTGAGAATTCTCCCTATGTTCAGACACTGCAATGCAAGTTCCTCACAACATTCTCTGAGCTCACGGCGGTTTTTAGCAGATGCATGGTAGAGACTGTATACTTTGTCAAAGAAAAACTGGAAATCATTCATCCCTGCAATTTCCTCTACAGCATCTCCAACACTCAACTCAAGACGATGGTTCATACAGTGCCACACCAACACATTGGGAAACTTTTCAACAATTTTGGTGGCAACACCTGATTCACTTCCAAGCATGACAGAAGCTCCATCTGAAGCAAAACAAATAAAATGCTCCTCCATGATAACTTCAGAGAAGCCATGGTGTGAAAGGTTATTCATCAGAGCTTCATAAATTCCACTTGCAGTGGTATTAGACAACTCCACTAGATCCAAGAAGAATGTTAGTGGTTGTTCACTCATCCCTAGGCTTGCTCTAATGTAAATAATCAAAACTGATTTTTTACTGACAGTTGTAGATTCATCTATTAGAACAGAAAATTTTGTTCCACTCTGAATTACCTTTGTAACTACCTTCTTTCTCATTTCACTTGCTATGTGTTGGCTGATTTCTGCACAGGAATGGTCAGAATGTAAAGTTCTACCCATGTCTAGTCCATTCAAGACTTGCAGATCAATATCAGTGGGTAGATCTGTGAAAGGATTGCAGATTTCACAATCTTGTATACTGTGCGAAACACTCGGTCAGTAGATAAGAAGTGATCTCTCTGCATCTCAGAACTCAATGTTTCCATTGTTTTTTGTTTTGCCTTTTCCAAGGTCTTCTCTGCCGCTCTGTGATAGTCAGACATCTTATGTTTGTGTATTTTTTTCCGAAGAGACTGCAGCTGTGCCGCTTTGGTTGCACCTGAGGCTGTCACTTTTACTTTAGACCACTCTTCAGCAAGTTTTTTGTTTTGGATTGTTAGCCATGGATATAGCCTAATTTTCTCTCTAAACACATTTAATGTCCAGCGGTCTGGTATATCTGGGTCGTCACTGCTCTCTCCCTTCTCACGGTCGCCAGATTCTGAGATGCTCATGTCTTGTGCACTGTCTCGCCCTGCTGCTACCTCTTCTCTCTGTCTTTCCACTACAAAAAACAACAAAATAAAGAATAGATACATTTTCCTCATTTCCACTGACATAATGAGCTATGGTAGGTGGCAGGCCTATGTATGAATGAAAAAAAGTGTCTAAACTCAACATGAAGAATAATCAAACCTGTTCCTTCTCCTCCTCTTGGTCATCCAGCTCTCCATCCCTCTGCTGCTTCCTGGTCGTCACTGCTCTCTCCCTTCTCACGGTCGCCAGATTCTGAGATGCACATTTCTTGTGCACTGTCTCGCCCTGCTGCTACCTCCTCTCTCTGTCTTTCCACTACGAAAACACCAAAATAAAGAATTTGCCTAATTTCCACTGACATAATGAGCTATGGTAGGTGGCAGACCTATGTATGAATTTAAAAAAGTGTCTAAACTTAACATGAAGAATAATCAAACCTGTTCCTTCTCCTCCTCTTGGCCCTCCAGCTCTTCGTCTCTCTGCTGCTTCCTGGCCATCATCGCTCTCTCCCTTCTCACATGGGTTGTCAGAATCTGAGATGCTTTCTTCAGCACTGTCTCGCCCTGCTGCTACCCCCTCTCTCTGTCTTTCCACTACAAAAACAACAAAATCAAGCATAGATTAATTTGCACTGACATAATGAGCTATATACTGTAGGTCCTCACCACTGTATTACCCTTCATGATGTGTAGTGCTGGCTTCCATTTCACCCCACACCCGCTGAACTCCCTGATGATCATCTCCTCAGTATAATATTTATGATAAATTGAAAGTCATCTTACTCAGGTAAGTAGGTATGTCTTCATGGTAATTATCGGTTGATTCTCCTGTTTTTATTGAACAGGAGTAATCGTAAAAAAAAAAATGTTGTTATAATCAGTTTCTAAGTTAAAAATTACTAATTACATTAAAAGATGACTGACAGCCTTCAGATTTTCAGTCATTGTATAGAAAAAAACAGTCAATTACTGGGAATCCCCAGTTAACATAGTCCTTGGTCTAAACCATCAAACCTGCTCCTTCTCCTCTTGATCCTCCTTCCTCTATGTGAAGAAAAAAACATTATAGGGTTTGATAAAATGAGCAGACATGTCATGCTAATAGGCTACGTTTTACAAATGATTAAAAGCACACAAACTTGCTCTTGGATAAGAGACAGCATACAGTATATAGATTATCACATTCATATTCACTGTCTGTAATATTAAGTTAAGTTACAGGCCACAGAACAGGACCCAGGAGGGGGGAAAAACTTGTTGGAGATACTCTTTAATGTCACCTGCCTTGAACATCAGAATTTTAGCTAACATCTTCACTTGTTAATTTTTCATCAAGTCTTAATGTTTTTCTCAGATGATTTTATTTCTCTGTATGTGTCGTTTTTAATGAAGCAGGATTATTTCACTGCCTGATGAGTTTGATTAATGTTAACGTGAGTTAACTCAGCTAGCTTGGAGGCTACACGGCTAGTTTGGAAAACTAGCTGTGTTGTTATTGCGCATGCAACCTGTGGCGAGTCTGGCGACTTTTGTAGATGAATAAAAAGTAATGAGATTCCAGAGTCTTGATTTATAGCTCACCTGTAATTTTCTTCTTTTAAAAACAGTCTCTGACATCGCGTTGTCCAGCCGCTCGTTTCATGCTGACATTACTCCTCAAGATGTCGCTCTTGCTTATGCCGCTCCCTCTGGCATCAGGCGTCACGTCAACCAATTGAAAATAACAATCATGTTGCGTCATTGCATGTTTATGTGCGCAGTTGTGCCCTCAGATTTTATTATTTATTTTACTCAACCAAAATAATATCATATATGTCCAACATTTACTGTAAAAATGGGAGTGATGGAGGGGGGGGGGGGGGCAGTTTTACAGGGGGGATGATTTTGAGCGTTTTTATTTCAGGGGGGATGCCATCCCCCCTCATCCCCCCTCAACTCGACTACTGGCTGTGTGTGCAGCCAAGGGATGCATCGCGTGAATGTGGTGACGTAGGGACGAGGACCAATAGATCCATGACGAGGGCGGGGGCTGCTAACTCATGGTGCGTTCAAGGAAACTTGTAACTTGTGTTTTTCCAACCTGTGAAGTCGTACCAGTTCCATCTGGTACGAGTTCAGGGATCGGAAGTTACGAGAGGCCGTTATAGTGACTTTCACAGGCAATTGTCGCTAATCCACCACCGCCACATGCCTCCACCTTCACAGCAGAGTCCTGCACTGCAGCGCCACTCCTTAAAAAAGAGGCCACATCTTCAAGGCAGATCTCAATCTGTTTTCATATTAAAGGGATAGTTCACCCAAAATTCAAATTTCACTCATTATCTACTCACCCTCATGTCGACTAAGAGCTGGGAGAATTTTCAGAGTCCTCCGTTCCTTCTCTGAGTTACGGGGGGTCCACGCAGCAGTATTTGTCCATGGTTGTCAATGGACACCAGGCCACTTCACTTCCGTGTTCAAAAATGCAATCCCCTCTTCTTCCTCTGGGGGCTGGCTCCAGAAGGGAGCAGCTCTCCATTGACCGCCATGTTAAAATAGCCAACTTTACAGCTTAAAAAAAACATTACAGCCTGGCACCATTCATTTTTTTGGTCTCAACCACACTCTGAGGGGGGTGAATTCTTTTTTAAACTCTACCGTTTTAGGCTGGTCGGGACTCGGTCAGCACAGAAAACTCAAAAATTGGAATTTCATTGAAACAACTAAAGCAATCTTTACCAACTAACAGATTTATCACACACAAAATGGATCTCAATATAAAACTCTTTACAAGGAGGCTGAGGGGCATAGGCGAGCACGGGAGGGGGCAGGGGCGTGGCCGCCCAATGGCTCAATTGATGAAAAACGCTAAAGTGCCCTCATGGGAGCCAAAACGTGTGCTAAAGTGCCCTCATGGGAGCCAAAACGTGTGCTCAAGTGCCCCCTAGGAGCCAAAACACATGCTCAAGTGCCCTCCCAGAGCCAAAACGTGTGCTAAAGTGCCCTCATGGGAGCCAGAATGTGTGCTCAAGTGCCCCCTAGGAGCCAAAACACGTGCTCAAGTGCCCTCCCAGAGCCAAAACGTGTGCTAAAGTGCCCTCTAGAAGCCAAAATGTGCGTTAATGTGTCCTCTTGGGAGCCAAAACACGTGTTAAAACAGGCCAAATCCACGTATTTTAGTCTTCAGGTACTGTTATCATAAAACAGGTCAAACCGACATTAAAACTGTGGTTGCCGGCCAAATGTACCATGTCTCTCTCTTGTCATTTTCGGAAACTTGGCAGCCCTGAAAGTGCCCTCTAGGAGCCACATCTAGGAGCCAAAACATGTGCTAAAGCGCCCTCAGGGAAGCCAAGACACATGCTAAAGTGCTCTCTTCAGTGGCGCTGTTGTGCTATTATGTGCCCTTTTTCTTCCTTTTCGCCCCTGCCCTTCAAAAAGTCTGTGCACGCCACTGCTGAGGGGCTAACCCAATGTAAGTCCAGATCTGGAGAGTGAGTCCTAGTCTGCATTTCTTAGGGGCGCCACAATTTCATTTCCCACCCCTTGGGGGCGCCACAGCTTGATTATGAGCACAATTCTGAAGTCACCACTTAAACATAGGTTTGGCATGTTTAATTGAGTTTCTAGGTTGTTTAGAGGCTAAGATAACTGAAATTCTGTATTTTATGGCGCTGGTTTTGAAATTCCAAAATGGCCACCATGCATGTCCGTGTAAGTGTAAACATTGTTTTTTGGAATCCCCAAGGTCTGCAGATTCAAAAAATGTATAGGTCAACAAATCCCCCCCAAAATTCCCACAAAAGTACATTTTTGTACATAGTGAACCTGACTATTATCAACAACACAAGGTATCCAAGACAACCAGAATAAAGCAGGTCACTACTGCAACATAACAGATGAATTCAGATTTGGCTGTGTTCTCTTACCATGATTTCAACTGTAAATCAGTCCTTGCTAATGATCCTGATTCAAAGACTGGCTGTAGAAGTATCAGCTGAACTCACTGACAGACTCACTGCACATGGTCCACAAACATCTAGAGTAGTAGAACTAGCTTGAAGCCAGTGACCTTTTTTAGTGGTAGCATGTAAGTAAACATCTACAGGTAATACTCAGAAAATTAGAATATTGTGAAAAAGTTCATTCATTTAAGTAATTCAACTTAAAAGGTGAAATGAATATATTATTTAGACTCATAACATGCATTGCAAGATATTTCAAGCTTTTATTTGTTAGAATTTTGATTATAGCTTATGAAAACCCCAAAATCAGAGTCTCAAAAAATTAGAATATCACATGAAATAAACAGAACAATGAGTTTAAATAAATGAAATGTCAGCCATCAGAAAAGTATAATCATTTTGTGTACTCAGTACTTGGTTGGGCCCCCATTTGCCTGAATTACTGCTTCAATGTGACGTGGCATGGATGATATCAGCCTGTGGCACTGCTCAGGTGTTATGGAAGATGAGACCGAGCAATGCAAAAGAGCTGAAGGCCGCTATTGAAGCATCCTGGTCTTCCATAACACCGGCTGATGTCATCCATGCCACGCCGCATTGAAGCAGTAATTCAGGCAAATGGGGGCCCAACCAAGTACTGAGTACACAAAATGATTATACTTTTCTGATGGCTGACATTTCATTTATTTAAACTCAATGTTCTGTTTATTTCATGTGATATTCTAATTTTTTGAGACTCTGTTAGAATTTTGATTATTATGGCTTACAGCTATAAAAGCTTGAAATATCTTGCAATGCATGTTATGAGTCTAAATAATATATTCATTTCACCTTTTAAGTTGAATTACTTAAATGAATGAACTTTTTCATGTATTTCATGTATATTTTAATTTTCTGAGTATTACCTGTACTTCAACACAAAGCTATAGAAATACAATACCAGGCTGTGGTGGCGAGATATGTTGCAGTAGGACATATAGTTGGTCAAGGAGACGAGAAAAGTACCAGTCCAGCTCACTGAAGTTTTATTCCAAACAATCCTCAAGGTGACATTTACAGTGAAGCCAGCTCTGTGTGATGCAGCACACAGGCTGTACATAAGACCACACTCTACTATGTCTACTGGAGAGACGGTGGTGTATGGAGGAGCAGACTTCCTCACTTCATGTCACAACCCAGCTCATCAATCATGCATTACAGGATGCAGAGTTTGTTAAAGGCTCCAGAAAGGAAAGCTTGGAGCCCAAGGTTATTCTGCTTGATTTCACTTTTCCTCAAGATTTAAATTCTTTACCATCTTTATCTTCTCTAAGAAACATTTTTAAAGAAGATCTTTCTTTTCTTCTTGTTTTTAAAAGGTGTGTTACTTTCAATGTGGGCCCCTGGAAGAGTAACGGTGCTTTAGGGATCCTGACAAATGAACAAGTATCTTCCATTCCCACAGAAAACCATGAAGAAAAAACATGCACAGTACCCAGTAAACTTTGCTGCTCATTGATGTCATTAAAGGGATAGTAGCATTTTTTTAAAAGTGTGGTTGTATGATCTCCAAATAGCCCCTAAGTACTTTAATTGCAGTAGAAGACTCTCTACACTCCTCCCGTTAGCAACGCCAGCCCATAGTCCTGCCCAGAGATTTACAACATACATTGTTGTGAATGGATCCAAAGAAACGGCCTATTTTCGTGGCCTAAAAGAGGTTTTACCTGAAAAAAACAACAACAACACAGTTCTATTGTTCGCTATAATATCATTTTTCCAGCCAACAAATAGCCAACAATACTTAGGGGCTATTTGTAGATCATACAACCACACTTTAAAAAATGCTACTATGCCTTAAAGGATAACTTTCATTTTTTACAACCTGGACCTTATTTCTAGCATCAAATACGATCATTTACTGGCCCACAATATTTCATGTGTTTACTTTTTATTTTTTACTGGAGAAAACTGGTTAGTGGCCTTCCATAATCAACCATACACTTTGAATGACCTTTACTATACAATTTATGTTCATTAAATATGGTTGACTTATGACTAACCCCAGTTTATGCACAGATATTTTGGTTGTTAGAGGCGATACTTTATGACGGATCTTGTTCATTAAAGGATAACTTTCGTTTTTTACAACCTGGACCTTATTTCTAGCATCAAATACGATCATTTACTCACCCTGACAACTTTGGTGTCATTTGGAGTCGTTTTGACGAAATTAGCCCCAATCGAGCGGCGCGTATATCCGTATAATGCGAGAACACGGGGCACGCAATGCAGCCTCTAAATAACACATTATCCGCCGCAAAACTCATTCATTTCGCCAATATTTTGTGATGATACACTAGTGTTATTCCCCTCCGAGCCCGTGGTGGCATGTTATCAACATCCTGCTCCTCTAGGTTGACCTACTGACCGCTGACCTGGATGATGTCATCTCCGACGGCGGCGCGGCGCGGCTAACTTGCTATCGCTAATGCTATGGTCCGTTTCTGCGTGTTTCTGACTCGTCAGAACAAAATGAGCAGCTGGATGAAGTTCAGCTTCCATAGGCTTCCTCTTCGCAGCCTGGATCCTCACTACAGCTCTGGCTAGTTGAGCTAAAAAGGACCCAAATGCCGAAGCGGAATGATTATTATCAGAACGAGCCGGGCACCGGTCGGAGATGACATCATCCAGGTCAGAGGTTAGTAGGTCAACCTAGAGGAGCAGGATGTTGATAACATGCCACCACGGGCTCGGAGGGGAATAGCACTAGTGTATCATCACAAAATATTGGCGAAATGAACGAGTTTTGCGGCGGATAATGTGTTATTTAGAGGCTGCATTGGGTGCCCCGTGTTCTCGCATTATACGGATATACGCGCCGCTCGATTGGGGCTAATTTCGTCAAAACGACTCCAAATGACACCAAAGTTGTGAGGGTGAGTAAATGATCGTATTTGATGCTAGAAATAAGGTCCAGGTTGTAAAAAACGAAAGTTATCCTTTAAATGATGCTGTGTTGGTGTATCATTTCATTTGAGGGGAAACAGTCGGGGAAACATCAACCATGGCGTACCTGAGCACAGCTTCACAGCTTATCATCGCTACCAGTAGCAACGAGCTCATCTGTGATTCAAAAGTGGCCCACAATATTTCATGTGTTTACTTTTTATTTTTTACTGGAGAAAACTGGTTAGTGGCCTTCCATAATCAAGCATACACTTTGAATGACCTTTACTATACAATTTATGTTAATTAAATATGGTTGACTTTTGACTAACCCCAGTTTATGCAGATATTTTGGTTGTTAGGGGCGATGCTTTACGACGGATCTTGTTCATTAATTTTAGAACTGTGTCTTTCATTCCCAAAGGATGTATACAATACCAAATCTGTTGTTAAAAAGTACAAATTCACAGGGCTCTATTAAAGCAGATATCAGCGGTACGGCCGTTTCAGCTAATGCTGCGTTCAAGGCAGGCTTTTGAAACCGTAAGTTACAGCTTCAAGTCACAACTACAACTTTGTAGCGTTCCAGGTAACCTAGGCAACCCGTAACTCGTGTTTTTACCGTCCTGTTGTCTGTGAAAGTCACTATAACGGCCACTTGTAACTTCCGACCCGTGAACTCGTACCAGATCAAACTGGTATGACTTCACAGGAAGGAAAAACACAAAGTACGAGTTTCCTTGAACGCACCATGAGTTAGCAGCCCCCGCCCTCGTCATGCATCTATTGGTCCTCGTGCTACGTCACCACATTCACGCGCATCCCTTGGCTGCACACACAGCCCTTCATGCCGTTCTCTCTCCTCATTGGATAACACTTGTATCCCACAAGGAAAGTTTTCTCCTGGTTTACAGCAGAGCAGAGTGACGGAGAGACCAAACACTCTATGGAAGTGATGCTGACGGAAAATAGGAACATTTAGGACTTATATTAACAAAAACATTCCACTGATATCTGCTTTAATTTAGCTAATTATGCTCATCAGCTACAATCCATAATAGTAGCTGCAATTATCACACAAGACTTTGTAGAGAATATAGAAGGGTGGTGTGCCATTTGTAAAGAGTACTGACTGAAGACAAGAGTTTCAATGTGGCACAGGCAGCCTTTCAACCTTCAGCACTGTGCTCCATAGTTTCATATTTCATCCTGCTCCCCTCTGAAGATGAAGGCAGGCATTTAGGGATGGCGACTGTTACTGTGTGTTCACACCAAAAGCTTCCTAAGCTTCAAAAACGCCAGGAGTTCATTCATTTTCAATTAGAGCCCGGCGACCAGAGCGACTACAGCGTCGCCAGACGAGAAGCTGAGTCTGGGTAAACGTTATGGTAATTAGCTATGAGGCGGTTAGGCAGCAACCAGTCCAAATAGAGGCGTCCTTCTGCTCCTTTAAAGGGACAACGCGATCCGACTTTGACGTCAGTCAGGTGAAGAGCGATCAAAGCGGATATTGCCGCTTTGGAAGCCGTCTTTTCTGAAGCGCATCCTCGGGCGACTTTGCCTCTTTGGAAGCTTTTGGTGTGAACGTAGTCAGTGTTCACCATCAGCAAGTGTTTGCATGTTGTATATACACATTAAGAAAATGTATCATCTCCCCAAGTTGCAAGCATGCCTGCATCGTGGGTGTCTTGTCCGAGCCGTTCGATCAGCCACGCTGGTTTACAGCTGCAGCTATGTTGATTCCACAGTCCTGCTCTGTGGCCAATGACGGTGTCTTAAAATCCATCCCACTGGTTGTCGTCTGGGTAACCATGATGATGAAATCGTGCAGGCCTGCAAATGTTCACAGACTCTTCTTTACAAAAAAGTAGCGGCACAACGTCGTTTCTCTTCACCGGAGCACACCACTGATGGCTCTGGGTTTGTCCTTCAGTGCTGCTCCAGGATCAGTTTGGTAGTTTCTCCAGTATAGCCTTATGGTCCACGCCCACGCTGGCCACCAGCCCTTCTTTGTTGAGTGGTGCTCCACTGTAGTCAATGTCCTCTCCCTTCAGGGTCGTCATGTGGCCTCCTGCAATCACAGGCATTACCTGTTATTGCTACCATGCACTACACACACAAATAATATAGATTTATGTGTAAATAACCTCACTATGGAAGCCGACAATATTTTATTGCCGTTTTCTCATAATAACTTCTTATTAAAGGGATAGTTCAACAATTTTGGCAAATTGCCCCATTGCCATAGTCATAGCCATAGTACTGCTATAGTCATAGCAGTAGGTTCGTTACCTTTAATTGTCGGTGCAAGCTATTTTTAGAACAGTGGAGCAGAGCCGTGAGCTGCTCAGAGCTACACTACGGAGGCTCATGGGATTTCTTGGTTTCCCTCATCAAACTCATCAAATACACAATCCAACAACTCCACAACGCTCTGGTGGACAAGTTGTGACCTGCACATTCACCACGCTATGAGATAATAATGGAACGTTACAAGACGGAGCCGTTTTCGAGGGAAATGCAGAGACTGTTGATGAAAACCTGTCCCTGAAGGCAACGCGCGTCAGGAGTTTTGCATGTATTCCCCTCTAAAACAACTCTGAGCAGCTCACGGCTCTGCTCGCCGTTCTAAAAATAGCTTAAAGGTGACAAACCTACTGCTATGACTATAGGGATTATGGGCAATGGGTTAATTTGCTAAAATGTTGAAGTATCCCTTTAAGTCCATTATCCTGTGATACCAAACTAATTTATTTCATTATCTTGTTACAACCAAGGCCATTTTCTCGCGATAATGAAACTTATTGTTGAATGTGTTGACATGGTTGCCTAGCAACATACAGTATACAGGTAGATGTCCATGTGTAGAGTGATTATAAAGCAGCTCTAGGTTCTATATTAACACTGAAGTATCAAAGCCTCAGTCCACAGAGGATGATGATGATGATGATGATGATGATGATGATGATGATGATGATACAGTTGTGCTCAAAAGTTGACATACCCTGGCAGCATTTGTGAAATACTGGCTACATTTCAGAAAATATAATGCTAAATGGCTAAATGAGTTAATGGCTGCTTATCTCTGTTAGGGTTGAATGAGTTGAAATTTGTGTTGTAATTTTAATCAACAGGAAAACAGTGGAGGAGAACTGCTGTTCCATACCCAGTGCATTTAGTAGAGCTGCACCAGCGCAGATGTCCCATTTCTTAATGAAGGTGATGTGAACATAAACGTCAGCCTGGTCCATTGGACTGGTTTCATGCACAGGCATCTCCAGGAGCGCCAGCACCTTATAGCCTGAGAAAGGGAGAGGTAGAGGGACAATTCAAACAAATAACCAACAACATCACTGGCTGCCTCTGAAGCATGCATCCTCCTTTTAGATAGGGTCCCACTTTTTCTTCCTCTCACTCGCGTGTTTTTAACGCTTTCGTAAGATCCATATGAAGTGACGTCATATGGACGACAATGTGCATCTAAGACTGCGAGGAAATTTGCAAAGTAGCCTTTGAACAACTCTAAATGTGTTACCAAGTAAAAGTCAAAGGGCCAGTTCTATCTGTACAGTACCAGACAGGACCAACCACAGCTGAGCTCTGTCTCCTTCAACCACATCATCACATCATACTGCAACAGCAGGATACTAGTGTACATGCCAATCCTCCCCTCAAATCATTTTCACATTTCCAATGCTTCTTATGTTGAATCATCACATTTTATTCAAATCTTTTAAAGGGACAGTAGCATTTTTTTAAAGTGGGGTTGTATGATCTACAAATAGCCCCTAAGTACTTTAATTGCAACGCCAGCCCACAGCCCTGCCCAGAGATTTACAACATAGTGTTGTGAATGGACCCAAAGAAACGGCCTATTTTCGTGGCCTAAAAGAGGTTTTACCTGAAAAAAAATACACAGTTCCATTGTTCCCTATAATATAATTTTTTCCAGCCCCTCAAAGTGCAGGAAAAACTGTTTTTATTTGGACCTAACCAACTGCTGATCGGCGGGCGCTAACCCTGGGCGGAGGGATACATGAGGCGCTAACCCTGGGCGGAGGGATACGTGAGGCGCTAACCCTGGACGGAGGGATACGTGAGGCGCTAACCCTGGACGGAGGGATGCGTGAGGCGCTAACCCTGGGCGGAGGGATTCGTGAGGCGCTAACCCTGGGCGGAGGGATACGTGAGGCGCTAACCCTGGGCGGAGGGATACGTGAGGCGCTAACCCTGGGCGGAGGGATACGTGAGGCGCTAACCCTGGACGGAGGGATGCGTGAGGCGCTAACCCTGGGCGGAGGGATACGTGAGGCGCTAACCCTGGGCGGAGGGATACGTGAGGCGCTGACCCTGGGCGGAGGGATACGTGAGGCGCTGACCCTGGGCGGAGGGATACGTGAGGCGCTGACCCTGGGCGGAGGGATACGTGAGGCGCTGACCCTGGGCGGAGGGATACGTGAGGCGCTGACCCTGGGCGGAGGGATACGTGAGGCGCTGACCCTGGGCGGAGGGATACGTGAGGCGCTGACCCTGGGCGGAGGGATACGTGAGGCGCTGACCCTGGGCGGAGGGATACGTGAGGCGCTCATTAGACATCAACTCTGTCCTCACCTGCTCCACCTGCTTCTGTGATTGTTGTGCTGTTTCCAAAAGCTTCATGGATGTAGTTCCGGACTTTTCCAGAGTGGGAACGTGATACGATCACACTGGGAGGGCTAATGTTATATGAAGATCTTGGACTCATATTTGATCCCTGACCGACATATGCCCAGGCTGTGTGGGGGGGGGGTTATGGCAGGGAGACAGGAAGACAAGGAGAATTGAGGGTTAGACAGGCAGATGAGCACTTTAGTCAACAAGCGCTAGCTATTAAATCTTACCCAGGATAATTTCACTGTTTATTTTATTTGTTTAATTTAATCTAATTTAATTTTTGTTTTATTTTATTTGCTTAAGATCTACCTCTGAAGATTTCTAGAAAATACAAACCAACTTACTTTTTACAGTTTTGGTTTGATTATTTATTTCAAAAATCGACAAAAACAAAACAAAACTGTTTAATACAAAAAAAGAAAAAGAAAAAAAAAACTACTGAATGAAAGTGACAAGAACTCATTTTACCAGATGCATAATTCATGTCAAAACAAATATGGCTGCAGACCAGCCAAAAGCTCACAGTCTGGGGAAATCCATACGTCACATTCAAATGTTGCCATTACAGTAGGGCTGTCAGTTTAATGCGTTAATTAGATTAATTGGTAACACTTTCTATGAAGACTACATCTATAGTGCATTATGAGCGCATTCATAGTGAATTATAATGCTCATTATAATCAATCATAATGCATTATGACTGCATTCATATAAAGCTTCATGATGCACTATATCAACGTTTATAAATATAGCTTATAATGACTTATAAATCCAAGTGTCTTATGAGTGCTCTTGACTGGTTATAAACTACAGGCTGACTGATGAGGCTTATAATACATTACAACTACTCATACCCCTCTATACACACACCTCAACAATCAATTGTTATAAGGACTCATAGGATGCCATAAGTATATAGAGATGATCAATGTATGCTTTAAGTAAAGTGAGGTTCATATAGATGCATCTATAATGCAGCATAACTTCTTTTAAATGCATGAAAATGAGTTACACTTTACTTAACGCCAACAATGAAACATCATGATTAGCTATACTGCATTATAGATGCATCTATATGAACCTCACTTTACTTAAAGCATACATTGATCATTTATATATACTTATGGCATCCTATGAGTCCTTATAACAATTGATTGTTGAGGTGTGTGTATAGAGGGGTATGAGTAGTTGTAATGTATTATAAGCCTCATCAGTCAGCCTGTAGTTTATAACCAGTCAAGAGCACTCATAAGACACTTGGATTTATAAGTCATTATAAGCTATATTTATAACTGTTGATATAGTGCATCATGAAGCTTTATATGTGTTTATGAATGCAGTCATAATGCATTATGATTGATTATAATGAGCATTATAATTCACTATGAATGCGCTCATAATGCACTATAGATGTAGTCTTCATAGAAAGTGTTACCGATTAATTAAATTAAATTAATTAATTACATTGCATATAACGCCTTATAAAAATTAACGCAATTCATTCTGAGATTCTGAGTGGCAATTCATAAATTTGGCCCACTGAATGACCCGTAGGCTACTGGCAGTGGTACGCCACGGTTAGCCTGGGGCCGACTCTGAAAATTCTTACAGCTCTTAGTGAAATTTGAATTTTGGGTGAACTATCCCTTTAATTAGATTCATTAATTACACATCCTGTAATTAATTATATATATATATTTTAATCCCTTGACAGCCCTAGTTGCCATGCAAAGATTTTCCATATGTACATCCATGCATACAGAGCATGTCTGAGAGCTGATTGGTTGTTACCTGTGAACTGAGTGAAGGGCTGGTGGATGACCCCGATGACTGGTTTACCCTCCAGAGCCACGCACACCATTGTGGTCACATACTTGACCAGGTTCTCTGGAGAAAGACGTGCAGATGCAGAAAGCTTCAGCCAATGAAAACACTCACCTCCATGGGAAGTTCTCCAAGGGGAATTTTGGAAATTGGAAACTTTGGGAATGAACATAGACACCTGTATATTCCTGGGTGGCATCCAGAGGATCGATCCACACCGTGACGTGCTCGGCAGAAACCTCCCTGCCTCCCTCGATCTTGTCCAGTATGTCGGCTGGAATGTCTCGGCTCCAAGCTGCTTCCTTATCCACCGTGTTGTCGTGTTCCTCGCTGTTCACCTGCAGAGAAGAACATGCAGACAGGAATTACCTGGATGCATTAGCACATAACCTTTCTGCTCCAGTTGGACTGAAACCTTGATGAAACAAATCCAGGAAATTTGAAACTAGAATAGATCTCAAATAATTCAGTGTGTTTGCACTTGACTTTGAAAATACATTCACAGTAAACATGTTACTGGCTGGGACTTTAACGCTTCAATTAAGATGAATTAATTATGGAATTTCTCACTGGATGAGTTTCAGGCGTACAGATTATACTGCCTGAGGAGTTTTAATGTCGCCTGAACGCAGCACGGTGACCAAGCTGTGATAAACATGTATCTGATTGGCCTGCATGTATTGACCCCTTGCACGTGACGTCACGCTCCACTCGCGGTAGCTCCGGACGCCATGATGGACGGCAAAAGAGCAGTGGACGTCAATGTAATTCAATGGGGCACGTTATAGTTTTGTGAAATACCGGGGTTGTAAGGTTTCCCCTCCTTTTCCACTGAGCTGGATCGAGTGCTGGTTCGGAGCCAGAGCCTGACTAGCACCGGTTCTTTGCTTTTCCATCGCTTAAAGCAGATATCAGTGGAATGTTTTTGTTAATATAAGTCCTAAATAGTCCTATTTTCCGTCAGCAATCACTTACATGGAGTGTTTCAGCCGTAACACGAGTCTCTCCGTCACTCTGCTCTGCTGTAAACCAGGAGAAAACTTTCCTTGTGGGATACAAGTGTTATCCAATGAGGAGAGAGAACGGCATGAAGGGCTGTGTGTGCAGCCAAGGGATGCGCGTGAATGTGGTGACGTAGCACGAGGACCAATAGATGCCTGACGAGGGCGGGGGCTGCTAACTCATGGTGCGTTCAAGGAAACTCGTAACTTGTGTTTTTCCTTCCTGTGAAGTCATACCAGTTCGATCTGGTACGAGTTCACGGGTCGGAAGTTATGAGTGGTCGTTATAGTGAACTTTCACAGGCAACAGGACGGTAAAAACACGAGTTACAGGTTACCTGGAACGCTACAAAGTTGTAGTTGTGACTTGAAGCTGTAACTTACGGTTTCAAAAGCCTGCCTTGAACGCAGCATTAGCTGAAACGGCCGAACCGCTGATATCTGCTTTAAGAGCCGGTTATTTAATTGGCTCTTAAAACTGTTTCTAAGCACCAACTCCTCGCTGGGCTAGAGCTAAGAACTGGTTCCTCCAGGGGGGGCAGCGGGGGGGAGGGGGGGCGGCGGGGTTACATGAGCAACAGGACCAGTGTGGAGATATACAGACACATTATCGATGCCATTATAAGTTAGTTTATCTACACTAGTGCATAGTTGATGTAAACTAGGGATGCACCGATATGAAAATTTTGGCCGATACCGATATCCGATATGAATTTTTCTGTTATGGCCGATAACCGATATTTACCGATATCGATATGTGTTGGGGTTTTTTAAGTTTCTGAGATAATACATTTTTGTACAGACTGAAAATCATGCAAACTGAATTTTTGAATGTCGTCCTTTATTTTCAGAATGTATTTTACTTCCAAATAACAAGGTTACAGGCTACCATCCTCCTCGCATTACCTCAACTTTGCAGGTTTTGCATACGAATATATATGGGCCGATATATATCGGCCCAATTTTACTCATCGGACCGATACCGATATAAAATGACTAACATCGGCCGATACCGATATTAATGCCGATATATCGTGCATCCCTAATGTAAACACAGTTGAAGCTAACTAGCCGAGCTACATGCTACGGCTAACAACAGCTAACGCTCGTATTAAACATCGTCACAACGTAACTGCCGCCGTCGGTCGATCACGGCGAGTACAATGAAGACGGTTTCCTGTTTTCTTTTATTTTTCAGTCGGGTTTAATCAGAGAATGATCACTAATTATCCAGGTCTTCAACACCCACGGGTCGGACCAGGTTTTACTGTCCAGGTCCGTTAGCTGTAGTTAGCCGCAGCTTCTGTATGGGGAGTGTGGCTCTGACCTAACATTAGCTCCTTAGCAGTGGAAAAGCAAACAGAAAACTGAGATATTCTACAGCTAATTACAAAAAACAAACAGAATATTGCAACGGATGAGTAGATATTCTATTTTAAATAAGTGATAATGCTGTGAGGTTGTAATGTGAAGTGATCGAGCCACATTGTTGGACGGCACCCATAGACAGGACATTATCACTGAGCACTTTTTGCCGTCCAACATGGCGCCGCCCCCGGTGCCACGTCATAATTGTGACGTAGCTGCAAGGGGTCAATATGTATATCAGACACACCCATCTACCACCGCCAGTCACAGCACAGCACATCAACCTGACATTCTACCTGGTCTGACTGGTTTTTTGTGACGTCTATATTTCCATAGTGTTGAATTCAGTCAAACAAAGAAGAGCAGGACAATGGTGGTATTTACCGTGACATCTGGGAAGGTGTTCCTTAAAAGGTTGTACATCTTCCTGTGAGACTGCAGGTCGCCGAGAGTCAGAAGCTCATTGGCTCCCTCCTTCGTCTTGCCCTTTGACCTCTCCTTCAGATTGTTTTCCTCGTGTACCTTCTTCACCTAGGGAGGAGGAGAGGAACACAACACTCATCTCCAGATGTGTCCAGATGTAGAGCTGTGGCTTCTTTAGAGACTGTAGTCAGAATAATATTCCATTAGGGCTGATGATAAAAACCATCTCCGTTCAGGATTGCAATCTATTTCTGATTTCCATTATGGGCTATGGTTACATCCTCTATATCAGGGGTTTTCAAAGTGTGAGAGAGTGAGCCCCCCTTAATTAAAAATAAACAGCTGGGCGCCCCCCCCCCCCCCGCCCTCCAAAAAAAAAGAATTAAAGATAGTCTATTTATTATCAGTTACTACCAAAACCATATTAGATTCATTAAACATAAATTGTTCTTTTTTGTATGATTTATTTAATTTATCCTATTTCTCAGCATATTAATTATCATGACAACATATAGCACTGACGGATAAGTCTAAACATTGATATAGAACTACACTCATCACAAAAGCAACTTCATGCTCTCCCTGTGTGATCATCTGGGAAGCTGAAGTTTATATTGTAAATGTAGCTACAGGTGACACTGTGACAGGTCTCCTCGTCTTGACCACATCAGCTGATCAGCTGTAGAAGAGGAAAACTCCGCCGCGACGATGTGCAGCTTTTTTTTCTTTTTTAGAAGCGGTATATTGCTCGGGGACACGCGGTGCTTCTGCTGATCCAATGTATTTATCTGAGCTTGGTCACTGTGAGAGGCACCGGCTCATATGAAGTTATAGCTACCTGACGCTCTTCTTCTAACCAGAATACTTCGGCAGCCGACGTATTAGTGCTACATCCAGCCGAGGCCAGCTGAGTTCCGCTCTCCCTGCAACACAGTCTCTCTGATCACTCGCTCTGAGCGTCATATCGCCGGGTTGCATTGCGGTACCTTGGGCGTCAGTGCACAGCGCGAAAGGGCTCTGACCAAGCGTCAGTTTATAACGCGTCGGGCTCCCGGATGCTGCTGAGCATAATCACAGACAGTCTGTGTTACAAGATCATGTTTTATCATATTGCAGTATAATCACAAACTATTGGCTACTGCAAAAACATTAATCATTTAGCCCTATGTGCAAGTGACATGCAACATGTTTTGTTTGAATGTTTTCAGTTTTTCTTTTTTTCTTTTTCTCATGTCGCGCCTCCCCTCAAACTCTCTGGCGCCCCCCAAGGGAGGCGCGCCTCACACTTTGAAAACCCCTGCTCTATATCACATGGTAGCAGGCTGTCACGCTGTCGTCTGACACAACGTGGTCCAAATAAAAACTGTGTTTTTCCTGCACTTTGAGGAGCTGGAAAAAATTATATTACAAAGAGTCCAAAAATGTGTATGGGAAAAAAAAAACATCTACTGTGTGCAATCCTTCATTCATCGTGCAGAAACAATGATTTCCTATTTAGTCGGGTGCATTTATGACTTTATCGTAAAAAAATTCTAACAAAAGGTTTCTCAGTTGTTTTTTTATAGTATTAGATGTCCTTAATAACGTACTAAAAGTTTACCAAAGTTTGACCCCTGGAAAGGTGTCATTTTCAGGATGGCGTCCTAATGTAAATGTAATGGGTTGAAGCCCAGAGAGACGCTCCAGGTGAATAGGGTAAAAATTTTAACTAACAGGTATCACCATGAAACTTCCCAAGTTTATCACTTACATTAAGACAAATATTTTTTGTATTACAAGTTTTGTCAAATGTTATGTTTAAATATGTAAATGAGGTAATAACTAATTAAATATGCGCTAAATTGCATACTTTTCCAGATCCAAAAATGTAATGGATAAAGCCACTTTCAAAAGTCTTGTTTTATTTTGTTGACACATTAGAACACATAAGAGTCAGACGGTCTTACTGAGGGGATTTTGGATATCTCTTTTTATCACTTTGTGAATGAGAAAATACTGTCACCAGCCCTAAATAAATCACATTTCGCCATGTTTTCAGGACTCAAATATTGTATAAATGAGGCTGTGAATGATATATCAACAATCCCCTCTGTAAAAACCTTCAGAATATGGAAAATGATCAAACTGGAAGGTTTGGTGTGTGTAAGTGCTGCTGAAGTGGATCTGGAAAAGTTCTGGAAAAGTATGCAATTTAGCGCATATTTAATTAGTTATTGTCTCATTTACATATTCAAACATAACATTTGACAAAACTTGTAATACAAAAAATATTTGTCTTAATGTAAGTGATAAACTTGGGAAGTTTGATGGTGATACCTGTTAGTTAAAATATTTACCCTATTCACCTGGAGCGTCTCTCTGGGCTTCAACCCATTACATTTACATTAGGACGCCATCCTGAAAATGACACCTTTCTAGTGGTCAAACTTTGGTAAACTTTTAGTATGTTATTAAGGACACCTAATACTATAAAAAACAACTGAGAAACCTTTTGTTAGAATTTTTTTACGATAAGGTGCTTTTTTTTCATAAATGCACTCGACTAATTGGCTAAGATAGATTTTAAATGCTACTATAATGATCATTTTACGGAGAACCTTGCTTAACATTTGCTCATCGAGCCGTCACAGATAATCAGTGTTTACCTCTTTGCCTCCCAGAACTGCAGCCTCCACTGAAACAGCCAACAAGTCCCTGAGATCCACCTTTTTCCTCTGTCTGCAAAGAAGAAGAATGTCTTGGTGAGTGACGAGGCAGGTTTCAGGAAGAGGTTCAACATGTTCAACATGCAGGTGAGGTATACTCCATCCTATAAAGCTGTGGTTGAGCTTGAGCAAAGAAAGGTGCCGTTGCAAACCGTCTCCTCCCTTTCCTACTGACAAGGTGTATCAACAACCTAATGAAAGGCTAAAGGGAGAATGGTATGATCCACCTAAATGCCTACATCTTCAAGGCAGATCTCAATCTGTTTTCATATTAAAGGGATAGTTCACCCAAAATTCAAATTTCACTCATTATCTCCTCCCCCTCATGTCGACTAAGAGCTGGGAGAATTTTCAGAGTCCTCCGTTCCTTCTCTGAGTTACGGGGGGTCCACGCAGCAGTATTTGTCCATATAATGGTCGTGAATGGACACCAACTTTCTTTGTCCAAAAAGACACACCAACAAACATCCATATACCACCATACTGCTCGTCTGTAATGTCCCTCTTGTATTGAAGCCCCCACATGAGAAATTGTTCCGCCGGTCAGTGCAAATCACGCGAGATTTGCACTGACACAGGAAGAGCAGTGAACTGAGACACTGGGAGCTTCCGCTACAAACAAGCTTCAAATATAGACTTATTTCATTTTTTCAGAACAATTTCTCATGTGGGGGCTTCAATACAAGAGGGACATTACAGACGAGCAGTATGGAGGTATTTGGATGTTTTTTGGTGTGTCTTTTTGGACAAAGAAAAGTTGGTGTCCATTGACAACCATTATATGGACAAATACTGCTGCGTGGACCCCCCCGTAACTCAGAGAAGGAACGGAGGACTCTGAAAATTCTCACAGCTCTTAGTCGACATGAGGGTGAGGAGATAATGAGTGAAATTTGAATTTTGGGTGAACTAAGCCAAATTTTACAGTTGTATAGTACCTCAATATTTGCATTTTCATAATTTCACCAGCAAACTGAGCCCAGAAGAGGGTTTGCTTTGCCCCCTGGGTACTACTAGTTAGAGTGGGTAGGTGGTGGTAGGTGGTAGGGTACGTTCACAGACTGCCTGTACCTACATGGTTACATAGGGCAAGTATGGAATAGAAGCTCAAACTGACCTGAAAACGGTGAAGCGGCTGGAGAGAACTCCAGCATACAGGTGGTAAATGACGGCGAGTCCCAGGAGGCAAAACACCGCCACACCGAGCGGTGACAGCCGAATACCCATCGGAGCCATGGCCGGAGACCTGGAGTCGCTACGATGACTGTTGAGAAAACAAACCCGTCGGTCTGGAGATACCGGTGTGTACCAGCCGAGACGGAAGTAGGGTAGCTCGGCTAGCTGACGTGGCTGTCACCTCACCACGGTGTCCCGACGAGCCTCCGAGCGGCTGCTGCTCACTGCGCTTTGGGTTTCAGATCAACACGTCGATGGTCGTGCAGCAAATCGCCTACGAAAGTATCCTGCTGACTTATTTCGATTAGTTTGCATGCCATGTAACGTTAGCATTGGCCGACATCTTCAACCAGTAACAATCTGCCAACGGAACGTCGTTAGTTTGCAACGACATTCCGCTCCGCGCTCCGCCAGCTGCGCCTTATTCTATAGGTGAACCGGCTGCAACGGGCCAGGTGTGGTGTGGACTGCCGTCGGAGGCGACACAGAACAATCACACCACTGTTCAGGCATCTTTCCTCTACGTACGCAGCACAGAGGTCACAGCAGGCGCTGCTTTCTCTTCCGGGTTACGGCTGTGGAAGCTTCTTCTTCTTCTTCTACGGTTCCGCCCGGCTGTACGCTATCCAGCGTGATGCCGCCCTCTACCGGTCATAACCAGATCCAGCTGGCCTAGAACCCAGCAGAGAGAAGAATTGCACTGCAACTCAAGCTTTTCATTACTCACACATTCACTCTTGACATTCAGATCTAGACAATGACTCTAGCTATTGAGCCAACCTGTTGGAAACTTCATTTCCTTCTACCCTGAAGTGTCCAGGCACCCACATAAATCACAGATGGCACCCTGAAAAACTTTATTGTTCAAAAAAATTAAACATGTCTTACATTTTCAATTTTCAGTCTTACCAAACAATCAAGCACCTGAGAAATGAATCAGATTAAGAAATAATAATTAAATGATAAACACACACACAACTGTCTTGACAATCAGATAGGCTACATAAAAAATAACTTAACTTGGCGAATTTAGGTAGGGACTATATGTAGCCTACAATAATATGGCTTAACAGCAGCTCTTAGAAAACTGCACCAAAATAAAAGAAAGAGAAAAACTCAAATAAATGATAGCTGCTGTGCAGCAATGGTCGGGGCCGGGAAATTTTTTTCACAGACAAAATTCAGCAATTTTCTCGTGAAAGTTGCAAAGCAGTAGCACATACAGTATGATTGATCTGTTATGAATTTATTTTCAAAGTTTTAAAATGTAGTTACATGCAGTAACACCACCATCAGGACTCATGTCTTGTGTTACTAGTTGAGGACATCTGGCATTTTGATGTGTCATCATCATCACTCTCTTTGCTGGGGCTTGAACCCATAACCTCTGGCATCATGAAGCAGCTCCTGAGAGGTGTAGTAGGCCTACCACACAGTCACTTTAGTGGGTTAGCAACGTTCACATGGAGTCCGGCAGATACCGCTGGACGGAACGGTAAAATCAAACATGCACGGCAATTGACTGACCCAGCTGCTCTGGAGAGAGGACTTATTTGATCTGTATACGTTTTAGAGGTTTGAGGGAAAAATACCAAAATTGAATAAAGCAGAAATGATAAGAAAGTTAAAAAAAACAAAAAAACAAAACCTATTGTGTTCACAACATTTTTTTCAGACTACTGACCCCCAGCCCAAGAAGCACTGGCCTGGTGGGCCTACAACCACAGTATAGGCTACTAACAACAAAAAGCAAAATGTATGTCAACAGTTAACCTGTAACGATTATAAAGTGTCTTTAATTCTTAGACTATTCATAAAATGTCTCAAATGACCCTGCTGCTTCAGTTTATTAGATTAGATTAGTTTGATTAATTCCCACAGGGAAAGTGATTTACCACCAAGTCACAAAACAAACATTAAAAAATACAAGTTTGTGATTGAGTTGTTGGTTTTGTTGTGTGTTCTTGTGTGAATAATCAACTTACTATAATCTTTGTCATAATTGTAGTCCTGGTTAAAACCAACAATATATTATGATTTTTATGGTTCTCATTATAGCGTAACTTCTACCGCTCCCTAATGGAATTCTGCGTTATTACAACGATACGGCCGGCACCTATGGGTCCGTGTACCTTTTGTTAGTTTGATATTCCGTTTTAACCAAAAAACGAAAAAACGGAAATACCATGGTTTTTTCCTTTTTTATTTTCAAACAAAAAACAATAAATGAAAAAACAGAGCCGTTTTTCCGTTTTTGGTTTTCAGAATCAAAAACGAAAAACGAGAAAACCACAATCAAATAACGACCCAAATTAGTTTTTTGTAAATTCATTTGTTCGTTTTTCGTTTCATGCATGGACTGTATCACGGAGGGCAGACCGGGGCGGAAGTGAAACGTAGGACCTTCAAAGTAAGAGCTCCGCGTTTTGAAGCGTGTTGGCTACAGCGCCGGACAATTCAAAAGAAAAAAAAACCCCGAAACGAATTAAATACAAACTCATAACAAATCGCCTAAACGATTACCATTTTATAAATGATATAATGTGATATTTTGGCTACTTTCCCCACAACTGTCAGGATCCCTGGGGGATTTTCACAATAAGGGCACCGGGTCGCACTGGGATGCGGTCAACGACAACGTCGTGAGGTGAGTGTCTCGGTGAGTGAGTCAAACTTTGTTGTGGTTGACGACTTCATCACTACTTCACTCATTAAGTAGATCAGACATTATGTTGTTTTTCATAATTTCGACCTAACTTCTCCAACCAGTGTGAAAGTTGTTGACCTGTAGCTAACGGTTAGCTCCAGAAGATAATCGACGCCAGCAATGCTAATGTTTACAGGTAAATTAGCTAGCGGTTGTAGCTAACAAACAGCTGTTGGATGCTAACGTTACGTCTTTGGTTATTATCAGCTCTTTAACTGCACCTCATTTGAATATTTTCTTCTCTAAATCTGTGAGAAATGTCCTCATTTATGGTAGAAGTGAATAAATACGTAATCAAACGTTAGTTGTGTTCACAGAATGTGGGTAACTTATACCAGCATCATGTTTATCCACAGGCTACAAAGCAGTCTAAACTAAGTCTGAATGAAATCTTAAATGTCATGTGTGTCCCCATGTGTGTGTGGCAGATGTGGGTCCACCGTGAGCTGATGCATGAACTCATCCCATGACAGCACCAGGATCAGCTTGAAACAGCCAGAGCTGGTAAGTTGAGAGTAAGCAGTGAGTAGAGTCCATCATTTAGATACATTCAGGGCATTTCACCACATATCCACAGACACGACTCCCTGTCATCATTTCATCGATTTATAATGTTTATAAAGCTTTTTGTCTTCTTCTATGATGTGGTGTGTGGCAGCATTATAGCACCACACCAGCTCCACGCAGGCCTGGCACAATACTACAGTATACACAGTCTGAAAGATCGTGTTTAGAGTAGGCTATGGAAGTACGGTACAGTAGTTTCAGTTTGTTTACATCGCTGTTAGCAACGGTAACGTTAGGCTAATGGCCGCTGCACAGTGTAATGCTAGTGGATTCCCGCGGTATTTAAGTTCAATAAGACCTCCTACCCAGGGGGCAAAGCAAAAAAACAGACACGGAGCGTTGTAAAAGGTTGTCCACCAGAAATGATATCTAGGACCTTCAAGGATTAAAACCTGGGTGGACAACCTGGTCAACTAGCTGCAGGAAAGCTACGGGGTCCAAAACCCCTCTTCTTGCCTCATTTTGCTGGTGAAAGTATGTAAATGCAAATATTTGGGTATTACAATGGCATAAATAGTCATACAACTCTAAAATTTGGCAGAGAGTATCTTGACACATAGGGGAAGGCAAGAAAAAAAGATTCTGGGGTTTGTTGCAACTTGATTTTAAGATATCACCCTCAACATCCCAAAAAAGACCAAAAAAAGTACTGTCCGCCTGACAAATTCTCATGGAAATTATTATTTTTCAGCACTTTATGGAGAACATCATGTATATAGAAACTTTCTTTAGTTCATAAGGTTCCATTTGAGTCCAAGCTAGCCTTTCTACTAGCTACTGGAAAGCTACAGGCTGTCTCCAAACAATGCAACACCTATAGTGAAAACCTCCATGTTAACTGGCCTCATTAGAATACATTGTATTCCGGGATCTCCCCAAAATGAACAGATAGAGAGAGAAGACCGTTGGCCACAGCAAGTGGGGGTTTTGAGATAGAAAGGCTAGCTTGGACTCAAATGGAAGCTTATGAATTAAAGAAATGTTCTATATATGTGTTAGGTATAGATGTTCTCCATAAAGTGCTGAAAAATAATAATTTTCATGAGAATTTGTCAGGCGGACAGTACTTTTTTTGGTCTTTTTTGGGATGTTGAGGGTGATATCTTAAAATCAAGTTGCAACAAACCCCAGAATCTTTTTTTCTTGCCTTCCCCTATGTGTCAAGATACTCTCTGCCAAATGTTATAGTTGTATGACTCTTTATGCCATTGTAGTACCTAAGTATTTGCATTTACATACTTTCGCCAGCAAAATGACCCAAGAAGAGGGGCTTTGGACCCCGTAGCTTTCCTGCAGCTAGTTGACCGGGTTGTCCACCCAGGTTTTAATCCTTGAAGGTCCTAGATATCATTTCTGGTGGACAACCTTTTACAACGCTCTGTGTCGGTTTTCCAAAAAAATGGGACTTTGCCCCCTGGGTATCCCGTGCGTCTCTTTTGTATGCTGAAATCTCGAATATATTACGTATGATGTGTTATTGAATGTATTATATTGAGTTAACCGTTGGCTTAGTATTAGCTCTCAATAAGTTATATGTGAGACTCATAAATGAGATGTGATTAATGTGAAATGACTGAGAGTAATATCAGTAATAGGAAATAAGTAATATTCCTCGTTGAACATGGTTTAATACTAGGGTTTATATGTGCCTTTGAAACATTCTTTTGACATATTTTGAGTATTTGTAATCACTAAGAGAGAGATATATATTTGACTGCTGAGGGACACATCACATTACATGAAGCCCTCTCCTCTCTTTTGGTGTTGTTATCATCTATCATCTGTTGTACTTTGGCCTTGGTCTTACACCCTCTCTGTGTTTTCCAGATTTCTCTAGAGCTCCACCTGCAGCGCCTCCCTTCCTCTGCCCCTACCAACCAGCCTGCCCATCAGTGCTCCTGCTCTCCTGTGGATGGAGTGTCACTCACCTCACATGCCTTGGAAGGAGCTTCAACATGTCTGCTTTCTGAGCTCCAAACTGTACCTACTGAGAATGGCTTTCACAGTGAAACACAGCCTGCTTTCTAGTGCAAAGGATAGTATTAAGACACAGACATGCTGCGTGCTAGGTTTTTACAAATGTTGAACAATTAATAAATGCCCTCCAGAACCAGGCCCCATCTGACCTCACTGACCTTGTTGGACCATCACACCCCTCCTGGCTGTCAGAAGCGATGCAAGTCATCAGGAGCACTTTCTGAATCTTTCTTTTTTCTTCTTCTTCTTGTTGTCTTTGGAAATTAGTTACTTTCTATTGTTTTGATGCATTGTGTTCATGAATTAAATTTTGTAAGTTGGAACTCAGAACCGGACTCTGATCTGTTTGTTAATGTTAACTGCACTGTACTGACTACTTTTTTACAGCTATGAAGTATGAAACCTTTCTCAGTCCTAACCTCACTGACCTGCACTGGAAAGACTGTATAACAGACTTATTATTCAAATTTAGTAGCATCTTGTCACTTATTGTAATACATTGAAATACATACAATACATTTTCATTGACCTGATAGTCACAAGGTGTGTGAACTGGTCTCCTGGGTAAGCTAACTGATGCTTATAGTCGGATGATCTCATCTTCATGAACTGTTGCATTGCTTTACTAACAGAATTCGGCCATGTTGTGTACACCATCACTGATGAATACAAACAACAAAAATACCACAATGATTTACGATGACAGTATGAGCTACTGTGCACGTTTCATTTGAGTAGAGTAGAGAATACTTTATTCATCCCAAGGAGGGAAATTCAAATTAGTCCAGTAGCTTATACGACAATCACACACAGAAAAAAAAAAGAAAAAAGAAAATAAAGATGGAGCAGGAACCGCCAGGTGGGGCAGGGCCACGGGATGGAGCAGGACCTTTGGATGGAGCAGGAACCGTCAGGTGGAGAAAGGTCACCGGATGCAGCAGGACCGCTGGATGAAGCAGGAGCGATGGTGAAGGGGCAGCTGGGTGGATCAGGATCATTGGTGGAGGGGCCAAATCATTTTGCTGATCTGCCCCACGACTATATTCCTCCATCTTGCAGCAAGGAGAGAGGAGCCGTCCACCACCGCTGCTTTCCTAGTCAGTCAAGGTGCCATGAAGTGGATGATCCAGGCCTCCTCCTTCTTCAGTGCTCTAGTGCCTCAGGATGTTTAGTCTGTATCCTAGCAACAACTTCATGGAGAACTTCAGATGGAACTTAAGCGGTTGCCATTGGGTGGGATGTACACAAGTGTTGTTATGATTTGAAAAAATAAAATAAATGTCTACTTTCTGGGTCTTCACCAATATCTCCAGCTCTTCATCACTCTTGTTGGACAGAGAGTTGATATTTCCAATGATGACTGACCTCAGGAAGGACCGGACATCTCCACCTCCAAGCCTTTAACTTTGCACCAGCAGCAGCAGCAGCAGCAGCAGCAGCAGCAGCAGCAGCAGCAGCAGCAGCAGCACAACAACCACCACAAAAGCACCTCTTCATCTCTTCTGGGACAGGATGATGTCCTCCAGATCTGTCCATTTTCAATTAAAAAGCTCATCTTTGAAGAATCTCTTCTCTCCATAGAAGCATCCATCAGTAGATAACAAAAACACAACAAAAATAAAGCAAAATGTTGAGTAAAAACTCAAAAACTCAGAGCTACCAGACTTTGCTGCTCCCAGTTGAAGCGCATGTTAAAGCATCTCTTCTCTTATCATCATCCAGTAAATGAAAAGGCAGTGTTTACGTATGAAAATGAATCAATCTAGGCCTACCCTACTACAACTTACAACTTTTATTGCTGGACACTCAAAGCTGAGCTGAAACTCATGCACCCTGGCACAGATGGGCAGGTGCATCGGAGAAGACATGTGTGGTCGAATAACATGAACAAAGGCTCCGGCACACTGTCTACACTTGCACAGGTTTGTTAAAAAAACATTTTGGTCCTGAGACCGTTCTTGTGAACCTGATGAAGGTCTCAGGACCGAAACGTTGTTTCATAAAGCTATGCAAGTAAAGACAGTGTGCAGGAGCCTTTGTTCATATTGCTGTACACTCAGCACATATCAGATATCTTGTCATGCTTTCAACTGTGTGGTGCCTGTCTGGAACTCTTTTCTACAGAACAATTAAGTTAGGAAGTGATATGGTTAAAATCAGGTTCTCTTTATTGTCATCAGACACTTTACATACTGTGACTTGAGTCTTACAGTACTGCATCTCCGACTTCAATATCTCTGATCCGGTGGAATGAGTTGGGAGAGGCTGTTCAAAAGCTGACAGGAGTCTCTAATGATGCTTCTGCACTTGACAAACAGCATCGTTGTGCCAGCTCTGAAGTAGATGGGCAGTGTGACCCTATGATTGTTTCTGCTCATGACCCTCTCATCTGAAGCATTGTGTCAATCATTGATTAATAAAAAATAATAAAACATTCTATTTATGTTTATATTTTATTTATTCAAACAAACAAGATAAAAGAATACATTCAATAAATGCTATGAAGAATATGATCAACACATGAAGAATGAAACACAGAAGCTTATTACACTTGGGGATTACAAGCAAGTTTGAAAAGGTGGGTTTTGAGCAAATATTTGGAAGCATTTCAGCCAGTACAGTCACAGGTGTTGGGGAGAGAGTTCAAAATGGAGGGGGCAGCGATGGAAAAGGCTCTGTAACCCCAGGTTTTGTGCTTGGTACTGAGAGGAGTAGCGGAGGCAGTGGGAGGGGTGTGATGGTCCAACAAGGTGAGTGAGGTAGGATGGGCCTGGTCCTGGAGGGCTTTGAAGGTGAGGAGGAGAGGGACTTTGAACTGAATGTGACAAGGAATTGTGAGCCAATGGAGGTTCTGGAGGTAATATAAATTCCAAATTCATTTATTAATTGTTCAACATTTGTAAAAACCTAGCACGCAGCATGTCTGTGTCTTAATACTATATCCTTTGCACTAGAAAGCAGGCTGTGTTTCACTGTGAAAGCCGTCTTAGTAGGTACAGTTTGGAGCTCAGAAAGCAGACATGTTGAAGCTCCTTCCAAGGCATGTGAGGTGAGTGACACTCCATCCACAAGAGAGCAGGAGCACTGATGGGCAGGCTGGTTGGTAGGGGCAGAGGAAGGGAGGCGCTGCAGGTGGAGCTCTAGAGAAATCTGGAAAACACAGAGAGGGTGTAAGACCAAGGCCAAAGTACAACAGATGATAGATGATAACAACACCAAAAGAGAGGAGAGGGCTTCATGTAATGTGATGTGTCCCTCAGCAGTCAAATATATATCTCTCTCTTAGTGATTACAAATACTCAAAATATGTCAAAAGAATGTTTCAAAGGCACATATAAACCCTAGTATTAAACCATGTTCAACGAGGAATATTACTTATTTCCTATTACTGATATTACTCTCAGTCATTTCACATTAATCACATCTCATTTATGAGTCTCACATATAACTTATTGAGAGCTAATACTAAGCCAACGGTTAACTCAATATAATACATTCAATAACACATCATACGTAATATATTCGAGATTTCAGCATACAAAAGAGACGCACGGGAGGTCTTATTGAACTTAAACACCGCGGGAATCCACTAGCATTACACTGTGCAGCGGCCATTAGCCTAACGTTACCGTTGCTAACAGCGATGTAAACAAACTGAAACTACTGTACCGTACTTCCATAGCCTACTCTAAACACGATCTTTCAGACTGTGTATACTGTAGTATTGTGCCAGGCCTGCGTGGAGCTGGTGTGGTGCTATAATGCTGCCACACACCACATCATAGAAGAAGACAAAAAGCTTTATAAACATTATAAATCGATGAAATGATGACAGGGAGTCGTGTCTGTGGATATGTGGTGAAATGCCCTGAATGTATCTAAATGATGGACTCTACTCACTGCTTACTCTCAACTTACCAGCTCTGGCTGTTTCAAGCTGATCCTGGTGCTGTCATGGGATGAGTTCATGCATCAGCTCACGGTGGACCCACATCTGCCACACACACATGGGGACACACATGACATTTAAGATTTCATTCAGACTTAGTTTAGACTGCTTTGTAGCCTGTGGATAAACATGATGCTGGTATAAGTTACCCACATTCTGTGAACACAACTAACGTTTGATTACGTATTTATTCACTTCTACCATAAATGAGGACATTTCTCACAGATTTAGAGAAGAAAATATTCAAATGAGGTGCAGTTAAAGAGCTGATAATAACCAAAGACGTAACGTTAGCATCCAACAGCTGTTTGTTAGCTACAACCGCTAGCTAATTTACCTGTAAACATTAGCATTGCTGGCGTCGATTATCTTCTGGAGCTAACCGTTAGCTACAGGTCAACAACTTTCACACTGGTTGGAGAAGTTAGGTCGAAATTATGAAAAACAACATAATGTCTGATCTACTTAATGAGTGAAGTAGTGATGAAGTCGTCAACCACAACAAAGTTTGACTCACTCACCGAGACACTCACCTCACGACGTTGTTGTTGACCGCATCCCAGTGCGACCCGGTGCCCTTATTGTGAAAATCCCCCAGGGATCCTGACAGTTGTGGGGAAAGTAGCCAAAATATCACATTATATCATTTATAAAATGGTAATCGTTTAGGCGATTTGTTATGAGTTTGTATTTAATTCGTTTCGGGGTTTTTTTTTCTTTTGAATTGTCCGGCGCTGTAGCCAACACGCTTCAAAACGCGGAGCTCTTACTTTGAAGGTCCTACGTTTCACTTCCGCCCCGGTCTGCCCTCCGTGATACAGTCCATGCATGAAACGAAAAACGAACAAATGAATTTACAAAAAACTAATTTGGGTCGTTATTTGATTGTGGTTTTCTCGTTTTTCGTTTTTGATTCTGAAAACCAAAAACGGAAAAACGGCTCTGTTTTTTCATTTATTGTTTTTTGTTTGAAAGTAAAAAAGGAAAAAACCATGGTATTTCCGTTTTTTCGTTTTTTGGTTAAAACGGAATATCAAACTAACAAAAGGTACACAATCCGTGTATCATTCGTTCTTTCCATTTTCGATTGGAAATCAGAAATCAAAAAAGGAAAAAATGACAAATTGTTTGGTTTTTTGTTTTTAAATCCAACACAAAAAAGGAAAAAGTGTCTGGTCTTTCATGTTTCAATTTTTGGCTCAAACAAAAAATACGAAATGGAAAAACGGACCACAGGACTTAATTTGATTTCAATATTTAATTGGTCGGATTTACGTGACCCGGAAATGGCGCTCTGCCCGCAGCAGGGGGAATTTACCTACACCATAGCCGGATCTGGTGGTAGACGACGCTACCATGGCGGCCCTGGAACCACACACTATTTTGATTAAAGACTTGTTCAACAGCGGTTTGACACACGCCGAAATTTCCTGCACATTGCAGCAGGTGGGTATCCTGCACTGCTCGGAAATGAGCGTCAGAAGATTCTGTGCTCAGCATGATCTAAGGAGAAAACGACATATGTCCGATGCAGAGCTGGAGAGCGTTGTGATGCGATCTATATATGAGGTAAATTTTCATTCATATTTTCACATTATATTGCAAATATTATGCATTGTTTTGCACACAATAGGCCTAAATGTGTAATCCCGTGATAGACAGGACCAACATATGGCCGGAAGTTCATGACCGGCTATCTGTCTGCACTGGGGCTGCATGCGGGAGAAGGTCGTGTTGGAAGAACATTGAGGGAGCTCCATCAGCCATACCATGAATTCCGACGTCAGGTGATGCTTGTGCTTTAAAAAGTGAAAATCAAGCAGATAATGATAACCACATGGATACCTGTGTGGGACTATAAACAGTTGAGAAACCAGCCACAAAATACTTTGAGATGATTATCTTTAGAAAGCAAACAACCATAGGCTACCTATTTGTCATGGAACTGTGTTCATTTTTACTTGCAGTTACATTTTGCGGCCGCTAGATGGCGCTGTATTTTCATTAATGTGTTTTTGCATCCTTGGGGTTTTCAGGAAGTTACGTAGGCGACCTGGGTTGTTGTTTTTCTCCATGCTCCGTACAATACATCCATGCTCCGTAGCATCTTTCCTTTCCTCATGTTTGTCTCCCTTTGTAGTGGCAATATGAGTGAGTAAAACATTATTTACTACTATTAGTACATTGCAAACATTCCTGCTGTTTATCATTTGTTTATTAACGAGCGAGTTATTATCGCGGACTCTGCCGTAAGTTAGATCTTTACTAGGTCAGCTACCGCCGTTAGCAGGCTACTTTATGTATACATGTATTATTTACCTTGTGGTAATTTTTCCTTCTGTATTTGTTACAGTTTCACAATTTCTGGCATTAAATCAGATCCAATCACAACACCTGCCTGTTCCTTGGATTACGTGCTAGGAAGAGTTTAGCTGGCTGTGAATCTCAGTCCACCAGTCAACACTGAGTGAAGCAGTACACTATTGTTTTTACATAGTGATGGTAACCGTCCATAGGCTACTTAAAAATCTGGGGTGAATTACTGAATGACTTACCATTGAAACGGGAAAAGAGTGTACAAAAAGGTGTATTCACAATGATAAATTAAGCCCCTGCTGTTATAAAAACATTTTATGAAGATGGTGTGCTAATTATTTTTTCTTTCTTTTTTTTTTCCAGGGTGCTCGTAATTTAAATCCAATTCCCTACCATGCTGAATACATGGGTCATAAACTTCATTTAGACCAAAATGAAAAGCTTGGGATGTTTGGTGTCACTCATGTTTTGGCTGTTGATGGCTACAGCAGCAAAATTGTTGCACAATCGACCATGCCAGTGAAAAACAACCTTGTGATATATGAGGATGTATACAGGTTAATATATTCACAACTACCATTATCATTGTCATAACTTTTGCATTATCTTTTAAAGACATACTCTTATTATTTCAGATCTGCAGTTGTGAATCATGGCATGTGGGACCAAGTTCGGGTTGACCATGGGAAAGAATTCTACCTGTCTCTTTACATACAGGAGAGGCTGTCAAGATACAGACACAACCTCAGCAGGCCACCATACCTCCAAACCACATCAACAAGGGTGAGTGAGGGCTGTCTGTCTGTCTGTCTATATAATCACCAATATACATCCATTCGAATTGCAAGAGTGCATATTTTTGGCTCTTTGCAGACCAAAAATAAAAAGACTTTCACTTGTAGCACCACGCTACATTAGCCTTACTGTCCATATTGTTTTACCGCAATAGTAATGTAAAAAATTAGTCAAACTCCTTGTATGTGTGCTTAGCATGCACATGCTTAGACTATTAAGATGCTTCTGATTAAAAGAAAAAAATCAATAATGCATTATTTTCTGCTGTTGTATTTACCTTTCACCTAAAAACAGAACCTTCGAGTGGAGAGGTTGTGGCCAGAGGTGAACAATCGTGTAAACTATCCATTAAAACAGGCTCTGGTGCACCTGCTGGACCAAGAGGTTGTGAACATGGAGGACAACCTCACTAGATTCTGCATCTCAAATCTGACATGTCAAGTAAGCCAAATTGGACTTGACAGAGTTGTGCGTTCATGGAATGCGCACAGGATTCCAGGTATGCTTAACTGATTATTTTCATTTAGAAAATACTGATACATTTTTTCCACTCCCAATCCATCCCACCTTAACAGTATTGCTTTGATTCCATGTCTTAGGTCGTGGGATACCCAATGAAATGGCTGCAGGTGGCTGCCTAGCTAAAGTCTCAGAGGAGCTGCTGCCATGTGCTTCTGTTGCGGCAAACATGTATGATCAAGACTTTGGATCCTCACTGACTTGGGACTCTGCTTTTGGAGCTGATCCATTTTCATCCGAAGAGGGCAGATGCCACGCAGAACAGAGCTTTGCAGAAAACTACCCTGACATCTCTCTTCTTTTTAATCATGTGGTAAACAACAACAATACTCCTTTTCAAGATGCTTTGATCTACCTAATGAATGTGACTGCAAGACATATCTGAGAAAAAACTTTTTTAGTTTGCTTTCTTACAGCCTGTGGTGTTCTTGAGTAAGTGAGTAGTTTTACAGTTTTTTGTTTGCTTTTTTTTTTTTTTTTTAAACCTGGATGAAGGTATGTTACAAAGCTGTCGTGTCCCTAAGTTGTCAGATGAATGATTTGGCAAATAAAGTTGAATTTCTTTTAACCGTTTTATTTACCATTTCTTGGTTAACAATGGCATAGAAAAATATAACGCTTTATACGTTTTATATTGACTTCTTAGATAAGATTGAGCTACAGTAAAACACAATACAAACATCTGAGTTCTTACTGTAAAAAGAAAATATTCAACATTCAATAGTGCAGTATGTATGAGGTCATGTCCCTTTGTGTACTTTGACTCTTACAATATTATTTAGCCAAAAGATAAAACTAGCACAAACATTTTTAAAAGGGTAAAGTGCTTTGATATGGAAAAAAACTGAACAATTAAGAACAGCACAAACACCATACTGTGCATAGCACAAACATTTTAAAGACTAAAGTGCTTTGAAGTGGAAAAACATAAATTAACAATAAAGAACAGCACATACAGCACCATACTGTACATTTTCCTAGCTCACTATGTTGTCTAGGGCAGCCAATGCCTCAGACAGCCCAGTTAGTTTTTGGGTGTTGACACCAAAATCACCTGCTCTGCATTTTGGGCAAGTTGCTGAATTCTTTTGCCACTCTTCAACGCATCTCCTGCAGCCAACAATGCTGTGGCAACATGATGAAACCAAGGGCTCAACCACTCGACCTGCAAATTTGACAGTACATACACAGTAATTGCATAATTGGTTACATTATTGTTGTTATAATTATTAATAATAATAATTTTATATTATCTATTTTCTTTGTGGATATGGATAGATGAGTTGCACTGACATCTGCACATATCAAGACAAAACTTTTTTACCCTTGCACACAATGCATGCGAATGCATCTTTGACAGCTGCTGCCTCAGCCTCTGTCAAGCAGACAGTTGTTCTTCTGTTTGAAACTGCAAGGTTTGTCAGCTCCTTGATTGTCGTCGACACCTCCTGTAGACCTTCTGCAGCAAGGACCACGTCTTCAATCGTATCAAAAACAGCATCGAGGCTGTTATCTCGCCGACTGAAAAACAGGCAAAATATTATTATACTGTTAGAACCTACTTGGTCTCAAAAAATCCTAATGAGTAAAAATGCCATCATTGTAACCAGTTGTTTAGTCCTGGTGCCTGTGTCATATTTCAAAACCAGCATTCTAAATGCACTGACTGGTCTGTCAAACTAATTCATACATAATTAATCAAATAATTAGGTCTATCAGTTAATGTAATGATACAATGGAAATTCCAGAGACTTGAATAGCCTACATTGGCAAATAATCTCACAAAGAAGGTCCTCTTAACTTGTTGATTGAGGAGAATGGCCACACAATATGCCATCATGATGATTAACAAAAAAAATGCTAATCAAGTGTACATACCTCAGTCTCCTCTTTTTGCCCCCCTGCATCTTCTGCAAATCCCCTTCCTTCACGGCACAAACCTTTCTGGCATTTTGTTTCCAAAATGTTGATCCTGAAAAAAAAAAAAAAAAAGCTTATTTAGTAGCTACATAAGTAGTATACCATTTTTCACCATGATTTTTATTTATGTATTTACCTCTGGTTCCCTCTGCGTCCATGATCTGGTTTCCCTGCCCATCAGTAAGGACAACCGAGTCCTCTTGGTCAAGGGCATCATTGATTTTACTAGTGATGCCGGCGACAGAAGCTTCAAATTCCGAGAACCTAACCGTCAGGCTTTTAGTTGTCTCCAGCTTGCCATCCACAAGATCCGCAATAAAGACGGTCCTGAAGATTGTAATACAGACATAACTTCAAATTCACTGCAGTTACAGTTGACAGACACACACTATCATCTTAATTTAAATTTTTTGAAATGTTTCATGTCATTTAGCTATATAGGCTATATAAGAGAGAGAACACTTCATCCGCACACACACAGTAAATAAATACTTTTAATTTATGTAGCTATATGTTGTAATTGGTTCTATGAGTTGTATAGGTAGAGGAAGAAAGAAAAACAAGAGAGAGAGATGGAGTGAGACTTTCATATTAGCCTGATGCTCTGATGAGTTACAGTATGGTCACCTTTGAAATGTCTTTGCCATGGGTGCTCTTGGAGAGGACCTTGCAGAGCCCGCAGCAGCTGCTGCTGCAGAGCCCGCAGCAGCACTGGCTGGTCGGCGGAAGGAGAAGCGGGTCGGGTTGAATGGTCCCGGCACAGATGGATCCCCCACATTGTCAATGCTCTCTCCACTGACTTCGTAATGTCCCCTTGCTGTCAGGTCCAGACAACTGAAGTGACCATCATTTCCAGGAAATATGGCAACATTCGCATCATCAGTGATATAGAGAGAGGAGCTGTGAACCTTTGAAAAAGTAGAGTGAATCAGAATCAGAAGAACTTTATTGCCAGGTATGGTTTTACCCATACTAGGAATTTGTTATGGTGATGAAGGTGCATGTAGTATAACAAATAACAATATAAAAATATTAAGAATAAAAATATAACAATATAAAAATATTAAGAATAGAAAAAATAACAATATAACCATTTTAACAGAATAATAGTGTAAACTTAAACTCTAAAGTGCAAATATAACAATATAAATGTATAATATATACACAATGTTTTAATGTGGAAATGAAAGTGTGAAGAGTTTCATGGGGGGGTCCGGGTCTTATTGATGAGGCTGATAGAGTGAGAGGTTCATGCAAATGTAGGAAAGGCTACGTTTTGTGGCTAAAAGTAGGAATTTCACAGAAAATATTCTTATAGCCTACCTGAAAAATCCTGCTTATTTTCTCAGTTGTCATGTCCTCCTCTTTTAGTGTCACACGCTTTGTTCCCTTAAACAGCACATAGCTCTCCATGGTTGATGGTTGCACGTGGCTCGTCCAGATCGATTGGCGCATGTGGCGGCTAGAAAGCTAACGAAACCGTCTTTGCTAACGCTAACCGACGCTAACGCTCAAAACTTCCGGGTCACGTAAATCCGACCAATTAAATATTGAAATCAAATTAAGTCCTGTGGTCCGTTTTTCCATTTCGTATTTTTTGTTTGAGCCAAAAATTGAAACATGAAAGACCAGACACTTTTTCCTTTTTTGTGTTGGATTTAAAAACAAAAAACCAAACAATTTGTCACTTTTTCCTTTTTTGATTTCTGATTTCCAATCGAAAATGGAAAGAACGAATGATACACGGATTGTACACGGACCCCTATGGCCCGGTGTAACCCCCCCCTCCACTACGGTCCGGGTATAAAAGTATAATCCGTTTGTTCGTTTTGACCAAAAAACGAAAAAACGGAAATACCATGGTTTTTTCCTTTTTTATGTTCAAACAAAAAACAATAAATGAAAAAAACAGAGCCGTTTTTCCGTTTTTGGTTTTCGGAATCAAAAACGAAAAACGAGAAAACCACAATCAAATAACGACCCAAATTTGTTTTTTGTAAATTCATTTGTTCGTTTTTCGTTTCATGCATAGACTGTATCACGGAGGGCAGACCGGAGCGGAAGTGAAACGTAGGACCTTCAAAGTAAGAGCTCCGCGTTTTGAAGCGTGTTGGCTACAGCGCCGGACAATTCAAAAGAAAAAAAAAACCCCGAAACGAATTAAATACAAACTCATAACAAATCGCCTAAACTATTACCATTTTATAAATGATATAATGTGATATTTTGGCTACTTTCCCCACAACTGTCAGGATCCCTGGGGGATTTTCACAATAAGGGCACCGGGTCGCACTGGGATGCGGGGTCAACGTCGTGAGGTGAGTGTCTCGGTGAGTGAGTCAAACTTTGTTGTGGTTGACGACTTAATCACTACTTCACTCATTAAGTAGATCAGACGTTATGTTGTTTTTCATAATTTCGACCTAACTTCTCCAACCAGTGTGAAAGTTGTTGACCTGTAGCTAACGGTTAGCTCCAGAAGATAATCGACGCCAGCAATGCTAATGTTTACAGGTAAATTAGCTAGCGGTTGTAGCTAACAAACAGCTGTTGGATGCTAACGTTACGTCTTTGGTTATTATCAGCTCTTTAACTGCACCTCATTTGAATATTTTCTTCTCTAAATCTGTGAGAAATGTCCTCATTTATGGTAGAAGTGAATAAATACGTAATCAAACGTTAGTTGTGTTCACAGAATGTGGGTAACTTATACCAGCATCATGTTTATCCACAGGCTACAAAGCAGTCTAAACTAAGTCTGAATGAAATCTTAAATGTCATGTGTGTCCCTGTTTGGCAGATGTGGGTCCACCGTGAGCTGATGCATGAACTCATCCCATGACAGCACCAGGATCAGCTTGAAACAGCCAGAGCTGGTAAGTTGAGAGTAAGCAGTGAGTAGAGTCCATCATTTAGTAGAATCTAGTAGAATGTTGACTGGCTGGGAGCGTCTCTTTTCTGTGGGGCAGAAGCTCTTCCTCATTCATACGAGAGCTCTGCTCTTCGTGTCTTCTGTTATACAGGTCGGTAAAATGTGAAACACATCACAGCAAGCAACAAAACACGATTATTAATGTGGTGAACATGATTATCGCAGGGCTCTCAAGTCTCACGCATTTGGCGTGTGACACACGCATTCCCACCCGTTCACACGCTCACACGCCACACATTGTATTTCTCACGCATTTAAATTACCACGGTGACGTCCACCAAGTTGCACCGCGTTAACAGTGGAACAGGTAGGAACCAAGCTCCCCCCACAGTCTATGGTTCCCCCGAGAGATCAGAAGCTGCGTGCCACGCGCAAGCCAATCAAATAAAGTATATCTACCGAACAGCCAATCAGAAAGTAGCGGTAAAAAAAAAAAAGAGAGAGACGGACTAAACACATCCACACTCGCCGAAATGAAGCAGGTGGTTTCATAAGGACAGAAAGACCCAATGATTACAGTAAGTCACGTCATCATTTATTTGTTGCTGTGGAATAGTCTCTTTACGCATTCATACTGTTGTTGACTATGTAGGATTTCCAGAACAATTAACAGAACGTTAGACCGTTGCTAGGTAAAACGGGCCGTTGCTAGGGACTCCGTTCTGATCAGAGGACAGCAGAGGAGGAGAACGATGCAGGATTTACCTTATTCTTTACCTTTTTACCGTCATTAACAGCATAATAAATGACTTGTAGCTTGTTACAGAGAGAGTGGAGGCTCTCTGCCTTCCACACCGCTGCTGGAAACCAAACCTGCGCTCAGAGCCTCCGCTGTCACTGCTCTCGTCAAGTTGAAAAAAAAAAAAAAAGCTCAGAGGCACCGGGAGTCGGCGACAGTAAACGTGTTTATGACAGATTAGACTACACAAATACACCCATCCTAACATGTACATGATAATCCATTGATCCACCGATTGGTTATTGAAAAGGCTTCGTTGAAAACAGACGCGACCGGGAGGAGGCAGGAAAACAGCTGATTAGTGATCCACGTGTCGGCTACAGGCAGGTACGAATGTAAACAGAACGTTGACAAAAAGTCATTGTCGAGCCCGTCAAAAAATGTTAAAAATATTAATTCAGACTAAAAAAAATGTTTTTGCGGAGAAGGAATACTTTCATTCTGTTCACCTCAAAACGCACTGTGGATGTATTATTTTTAAAAAAATATAGCTTTTAATAAAAATTCTACATATTCAACCTTTAATTAATGCATAATAATTGTGATAATCTTAACACCGTGATTATTTCTTTGACAATAATTGTGCCAAGAAAATTTATAACTGTGACATCCCTGTAACACACACACACACACACACACACACACACACACATGCAGTAAAATGCTCACAAAGTTTAATCTGAAGTCAATAAATATTTTTGTTTGAATGAATTTATGCATCATTTGTCAGACATCCATCCCCAGCTCAACCAAATCCCCGCTGCCGCTGGTAAAATCTCACTCTGAACTCACTTCAAAACTTGAGAGCCCTGTTATCGTAATGTAAGGGTTACAGCCGTAATGTGTTTAGAGTAGGCTATGGAAGTACGGTACAGTAGTTTCAGTTTGTTTACATCGCTGTTACCAACGGTAACGTTAGGCTAATGGCCGCTGCACAGTGTAATGCTAGTGGATTCCCGCGGTATTTAAGTTCAATAAGACCTCCCGTGCGTCTCTTTTGTATGCTGAAATCTCGAATATATTACGTATGATGTGTTATTGAATGTATTATATTGAGTTAACCGTTGGCTTAGTATTAGCTCTCAATAAGTTATATGTGAGACTCATAAATGAGATGTGATTAATGTGAAATGACTGAGAGTAATATCAGTAATAGGAAATAAGTAATATTCCTCGTTGAACATGGTTTAATACTAGGGTTTATATGTGCCTTTGAAACATTCTTTTGACATATTTTGAGTATTTGTAATCACTAAGAGAGAGATATATATATTGTGTTGATTCTGAATAAATTCATACGAGAGCTGTCATGGTGAAAATAACTTCTGCTCTTCGTGTCTTCTGCAACACATAGCTACACAGCTACAGTATAGACTTTGACTGCTGAGGGACACATCACATTACATGAAGCCCTCTCCTCTCTTTTGGTGTTGTTATCATCTATCATCTGTTGTACTTTGGCCTTGGTCTTACACCCTCTCTGTGTTTTCCAGATTTCTCTAGAGCTCCACCTGCAGCGCCTCCCTTCCTCTGCCCCTACACCAACCAGCCTGCCCATCAGTGCTCCTGCTCTCCTGTGGATGGAGTGTCACTCACCTCACATGCCTTGGAAGGAGCTTCAACATGTCTGCTTTCTGAGCTCCAAACTGTACCTACTGAGAATGGCTTTCATAGTGAAACACAGCCTGCTTTCTAGTGCAAAGGATATAGTATTAAGACACAGACATGCTGCGTGCTAGGTTTTTACAAATGTTGAACAATTAAAGGTTGAATATGTAGAATATTTATTAAAACCAATATTTAAAAAAAAATAATACATCTACTGAGCGTTTTGAGGTGTACAGAATGAAAGTATTGCTTCTCCATAAAAAAAAATTTTTTAGTCTGAAATTATATTTTTAACATTTTTTGACGGGCTCGACAATGACTTTTTGTCAACGTTCTGTTTACATTCCTACCTGCCTGTAGCCGACACATGGCTCACTAATCAGCTGTTTTCCTGCCTCCTCCCGGTCGTATGCGTCTGTTTTCAACGAAGCCTTTTCAATAATCAATCGGTGGATCAATGGATTATCATTTACATGTTAGGATCGGTGTATTTGTGTAGTCTAATCTGTCATAAACACGTTTACTGTCGCCGACTCCCGGTGCCTCGGAGCTTTTTTTTTTTTTTCGACCTGACGAGAGCAGTGACAGCGGAGGCTCTGAGCGCAGGTTTGGTTTCCAGCAGCGGTGTGGAAGGCAGAGAGCCTCCACTCTGCCTGTAACAAGCTACAAGTCATTTATTATGCTGTTAATGACGGTAAAAAGGTAAATCCTGCATAGTTTTCCTCCTCTGCTGTCCTCTGATCAGAACGGAGTCCTTAGCAACGGCCCGTTTTACCTAGCAACGGTCTAACGTTCTATTGTTGTTCTGGAAATCCTAAATGAATTTGGAATTTATATTACCTCCAGAACCTCCATTGGCTCACAATTCCTTGTCACATTCAGTTCAAAGTCCCTCTCCTCACCTTCAAAGCCCTCCAGAACCAGGCCCATCCTACCTCACTCACCTTGTTGGACCATCACACCCCTCCCACTGCCTCCGCTACTCCTCTCAGTACCAAGCACAAAACCTGGGGTTACAGAGCCTTTTCCATCGCTGCCCCCTCCATTTTGAACTCTCTCCAACACCTGTGACTGTACTGGCTGAAATGCTTCCAAATATTTGCTCAAACCCCACCTTTTCAAACTTGCTTGTAATCCCCAAGTGTAATAAGCTTCTGTGTTTCATTCTTCATGTGTTGATCATATTCTTCATAGTATTTATTGAATGTATTCTTTTATCTTGTTTGTTTGAATAAATAAAATATAAACATAAATAGAATGTTTTATTATTTTTTATTAATCAATGATTGACACAATGCTTCAGATGAGAGGGTCATGAGCAGAAACAATCATAGGGTCACACTGCCCATCTACTTCAGAGCTGGCACAACGATGCTGTTTGTCAAGTGCAGAAGCATCATTAGAGACTCCTGTCAGCTTTTGAACAGCCTCTCCCAACTCATTCCACCGGATCAGAGATATTGAAGTCGGAGATGCAGTACTGTAAGACTCAAGTCACAGTATGTAAAGTGTCTGATGACAATAAAGAGAACCTGATTTTAACCATATCACTTCCTAACTTAATTGTTCTGTAGAAAAGAGTTCCAGACAGGCACCACACAGTTGAAAGCATGACAAGATATCTGATATGTGCTGAGTGTACAGCAATATGAACAAAGGCTCCTGCACACTGTCTTTACTTGCATAGCTTTATGAAACAACGTTTCAGTCCTGAGACCTTCATCAGGTTCACAAGAACGGTCTCAGGACCAAAATGTTTTTTTAACAAACCTGTGCAAGTGTAGACAGTGTGCCGGAGCCTTTGTTCATGTTATTCGACCACACATGTCTTCTCCGATGCACCTGCCCATCTGTGCCAGGGTGCATGAGTTTCAGCTCAGCTTTGAGTGTCCAGCAATAAAAGTTGTAAGTTGTAGTAGGGTAGGCCTAGATTGATTCATTTTCATACGTAAACACTGCCTTTTCATTTACTGGATGATGATAAGAGAAGAGATGCTTTAACATGCGCTTCAACTGGGAGCAGCAAAGTCTGGTAGCTCTGAGTTTTTGAGTTTTTACTCAACATTTTGCTTTATTTTTGTTGTGTTTTTGTCATCTACTGATGGATGCTTCTATGGAGAGAAGAGATTCTTCAAAGATGAGCTTTTTTAATTGAAAATGGACAGATCTGGAGGACATCATCCTGTCCCAGAAGAGATGAAGAGGTGCTTTTGTGGTGGTTGTTGTGCTGCTGCTGCTGCTGCTGCTGCTGCTGCTGCTGCTGCTGCTGCTGCTGCTGCTGGTGCAAAGTTAAAGGCTTGGAGGTGGAGATGTCCGGTCCTTCCTGAGGTCAGTCATCATTGGAAATATCAACTCTCTGTCCAACAAGAGTGATGAAGAGCTGGAGATATTGGTGAAGACCCAGAAAGTAGACATTTATTTTATTTTTTCAAATCATAACAACACTTGTGTACATCCCACCCAATGGCAACTGCTTAAGTTCCATCTGAAGTTCTCCATGAAGTTGTTGCTAGGATACAGACTAAACATCCTGAGGCACTAGAGCACTGAAGAAGGAGGAGGCCTGGATCATCCACTTCATGGCACCTTGACTGACTAGGAAAGCAGCGGTGGTGGACGGCTCCTCTCTCCTTGCTGCGAGATGGAGGAATATAGTCGTGGGGCAGATCAGCAAAATGATTTGGCCCCTCCACCAATGATCCTGATCCACCCAGCTGCCCCTTCACCATCGCTCCTGCTTCATCCAGCGGTCCTGCTGCATCCGGTGACCTTTCTCCACCTGACGGGTCCTGCTCCATCCCGTGGCCCTGCCCCACCTGGAGGTTCCTGCTCCATCCAGAGGCCCTGCTCCATCTTTATTTTCTTTTTTCTTTTTCTGTGTGTCATTGTCGTATAAGCTACTGGACTAATTTGAATTTCCCTCCTTGGGATGAATAAAGTATTCTCTACTCTACTCTACTCAAATGAAACGTGCACAGTAGCTCATACTGTCATCGTAAATCATTGTGGTATTTTTGTTGTTTGTATTCATCAGTGATGGTGTACACAACATGGCCGAATTCTGTTAGTAAAGCAATGCAACAGTTCATGAAGATGAGATCATCCTACTATAAGCATCAGTTAGCTTACCCAGGAGACCAGTTCACACACCTTGTGACTATCAGGTCAATGAAGATGTATTGTATGTATTTCAATGTATTACAATAAGTGACAAGATGCTACTAAATTTGAATAATAAGTCTGTTATACAGTCTTTCCAGTGCAGGTCAGTGAGGTTAGGACTGAGAAAGGTTTCATACTTCATAGCTGTAAAAAAGTAGTCAGTACAGTGCAGTTAACAAACAGATCAGAGTCCGGTTCTGAGTTCCAACTTACAAAATTTAATTCATGAACACAATGCATCAAAACAATAGAAAGTAACTAATTTCCAAAGACAACAAGAAGAATAAGAAAAAAGAAAGATTCAGAAAGTGCTCCTGATGACTTGCATCGCTTCTGACAGCCAGGAGGGGTGTGATGGTCCAACAAGGTCAGTGAGGTCAGATGGGGCCTGGTACTGGAGGGCATTTATTAATTGTTCAACACTTGTAAAAACCTAGCACGCAGCATGTCTGTGTCTTAATACTATATCCTTTGCACTAGAAAGCAGGCTGTGTTTCACTATGAAAGCCATTCTCAGTAGGTACAGTTTGGAGCTCAGAAAGCAGACATGTTGAAGCTCCTTCCAAGGCATGTGAGGTGAGTGACACTCCATCCACAGGAGAGCAGGAGCACTGATGGGCAGGCTGGTTGGTGTAGGGGCAGAGGAAGGGAGGCGCTGCAGGTGGAGCTCTAGAGAAATCTGGAAAACACAGAGAGGGTGTAAGACCAAGGCCAAAGTACAACAGATGATAGATGATAACAACACCAAAAGAGAGGAGAGGGCTTCATGTAATGTGATGTGTCCCTCAGCAGTCAAAGTCTATACTGTAGCTGTGTAGCTATGTGTTGCAGAAGACACGAAGAGCAGAAGTTATTTTCACCATGGCAGCTCTCGTATGAATTTATTCAGAATCAACACAATATATATATCTCTCTCTTAGTGATTACAAATACTCAAAATATGTCAAAAGAATGTTTCAAAGGCACATATAAACCCTAGTATTAAACCATGTTCAACGAGGAATATTACTTATTTCCTATTACTGATATTACTCTCAGTCATTTCACATTAATCACATCTCATTTATGAGTCTCACATATAACTTATTGAGAGCTAATACTAAGCCAACGGTTAACTCAATATAATACATTCAATAACACATCATACGTAATATATTCGAGATTTCAGCATACAAAAGAGACGCACGGGAGGTCTTATTGAACTTAAATACCGCGGGAATCCACTAGCATTACACTGTGCAGCGGCCATTAGCCTAACGTTACCGTTGGTAACAGCGATGTAAACAAACTGAAACTACTGTACCGTACTTCCATAGCCTACTTACATTACGATAATCATGTTCACCACATTAATAATCGTGTTTTGTTGCTTGCTGTGATGTGTTTCACATTTTACCGACCTGTATAACAGAAGACACGAAGAGCAGAGCTCTCGTATGAATGAGGAAGAGCTTCTGCCCCACAGAAAAGAGACGCTCCCAGCCAGTCAACATTCTACTAGATTCTACTAAATGATGGACTCTACTCACTGCTTACTCTCAACTTACCAGCTCTGGCTGTTTCAAGCTGATCCTGGTGCTGTCATGGGATGAGTTCATGCATCAGCTCACGGTGGACCCACATCTGCCAAACAGGGACACACATGACATTTCAGATTTCATATTAGTTTAGGCTGCTTTGTAGCCTGTGGATAAACATGATGCTGGTATAAGTTACCCACATTCTGTGAACACAACTAACGTTTGATTACGTATTTATTCACTTCTACCATAAATGAGGACATTTCTCACAGATTTAGAGAAGAAAATATTCAAATGAGGTGCAGTTAAAGAGCTGATAATAACCAAAGACGTAACGTTAGCATCCAACAGCTGTTTGTTAGCTACAACCGCTAGCTAATTTACCTGTAAACATTAGCATTGCTGGCGTCGATTATCTTCTGGAGCTAACCGTTAGCTACAGGTCAACAACTTTCACACTGGTTGGAGAAGTTAGGTCGAAATTATGAAAAACAACATAACGTCTGATCTACTTAATGAGTGAAGTAGTGATTAAGTCGTCAACCACAACAAAGTTTGACTCACTCACCGAGACACTCACCTCACGACGTTGACCCCGCATCCCAGTGCGACCCGGTGCCCTTATTGTGAAAATCCCCCAGGGATCCTGACAGTTGTGGGGAAAGTAGCCAAAATATCACATTATATCATTTATAAAATGGTAATAGTTTAGGCGATTTGTTATGAGTTTGTATTTAATTCGTTTCGGGGTTTTTTTTCTTCTTTTGAATTGTCCGGCGCTGTAGCCAACACGCTTCAAAACGCGGAGCTCTTACTTTGAAGGTCCTACGTTTCACTTCCGCCCCGGTCTGCCCTCCGTGATACAGTCTATGCATGAAACGAAAAACGAACAAATGAATTTACAAAAAACAAATTTGGGTCGTTATTTGATTGTGGTTTTCTCGTTTTTCGTTTTTGATTCCGAAAACCAAAAACGGAAAAACGGCTCTGTTTTTTTCATTTATTGTTTTTTGTTTGAACGTAAAAAAGGAAAAAACCATGGTATTTCCGTTTTTTCGTTTTTTGGTTAAAACGAACAAACGGATTATACTTTTATACCCGGACCCACTACCCCTGTAGCTCTCCATGGTACCGTGTAATAGGAAATTCTGGTGTAATGCATAGTGTGCTTTAAGAGTGCCTTGTGGAAAGTGTTATTCAGTTAATTCCTTGGATGATAACAGTGTGAGGTACACCAGACACAGAAATAGATTGAAGGCCAGAAGCCGAGGTGTGTGCTTTGTAAGGTGCCATCAACAGATGATCGGCGCCGAGCATGAGGTGGCACAAAGTTATGGCGTATGGCCCCCAGACAACTGAATTTGGTTGATAAACAGCAAAGACAGTAAGTCTCTGCACCTACAGTAGCCTACCTGGCTTCTAATTGAGACCGGCTTTCATTTGCTCCAACCTGGAGACAGACCCGACCCACTGCAACCGGCATCTGGAGGCTCGCCTTTTTTTCTTTTGAGAATTTAGAGTAGGCTACATGACGGTCTGGGAGGCGCTGTGCGCTGGGGGATGAGAAGGCTCGCGGTTCAAATGATGTAGACTTGATCTAAAGTAGGCAGAGGGGGGACAACATATAGCCTATCCCCACCGGGGATAATAATAAATGACCAGAAGGAGGGGGGGCATCGAAAACATATTGTTCATTTTCAATCATCGGTGAGTGACAGAAGCACCAACTGGCACATAGCCAAAGTCCGTCTTTGTAACTTCAAATTTCCCGGGCCGGCGGCCGCGTCTTGGACAACGGTCTGTGACTGGGTGAATGCTCCGTCAATTCGACTGCCTTTTCATGCAGCGTAAGGGGGCTGGGGCTGAGGCGCGCTCCATTTCTGTATGCTGGTGCACTGCCAGGGGTGGGCACACAGGTTTACCTTTGGAAAATGTGGGGGGGATGAAAAAAGTGGGGGTGTCGAAACACCCCCATCCCCCACGGGTGCGATGCCCATGACTTCAACCTCAGAGCTCAGTGTGATGAGTTCAACAAATCATTTTATGCTACTGTGATTTAAGTAGTTATACAGCAATCATCATAGTGTAGTGACATGTCCCTCCCCTCCCCCACTTCCTGTTCAAAGTTTACTTTCACTTCTGAACCAGCGGTTGTTGTGTCACAGTTTATTTTCCCAAGTGAAGGTAAGGTGAAGACTTTGAATGTGTTCCTTGGTAACACCTGTCGTTTCTTGAGTTCTCTGTCCTTCAACTACTCGTGTTGTTGTTGTTGTTGTGTTATTGTAATGTTACTGTAGCTGAGTCAGATCTGTAAAGTCTGGACCGACAGAACCTGTTGTCGGTAGAAAGGCAGTTAGTCGACGTCAGTAGTTGTGGTTATTTGTGTGCAGCTCCACTCAGATCCAGGATAAAGATAAAGCAACACACTTTTTAAACTCTATTGTGTGTAAATTCTGTCAACAATGTCTGTTACTGCATATCGTCAGTACAGTCGTCAGGTACTTGTACTTTCCTTGAGTATTTCCTTGTTGCTACTTCCTTCTTGTACTGCAGCTGAGTTTAGGCCCAGTTGTTGTGTGTGTAACAATCAGCTGTAGCTTGTTTGATCCAGTGGTTTTCTACAGGGACGCTGTCCACACAGAGACTGTGTCACATCAAGTCAGTGGATCTCAGTCCTTGTGTGTGTCAGTGGATGGAAACAGTGGTCCATGGATCATGTTGCTGCTGCTGCTGCAGCTTCATGACGCCATCTAGTGGACTGATAGTAGAAGTACAGCAGCTGATGGCAGCTTCCTCTTCCTCACTGCTGTGTGACTGCATTCAACTGACACTGATATGAAGCAGAGAAGAAGAGCCAATCAGAGGAGGAGCAGCTGGAGACATGATGGACATGATGAATGATGTGTGTTTCCTCTGCAGGTCAAGTGTGTGTGAGCTGATGTGGATGTGAGCTCAGAAGCATGGATCAGTGTGAGGACAGAGAGGAGGGAGCCCCTCCCTCTAAAACCACTCTGGGTGAGGGACATCAGGACCAGACCAGAGGTCAAAGGTCAGAATTAAAACTGTCTAAAGGCCAGTTGTTGTGTTTATTAAAAGATTGAAGACATTTTTCATTAGTTTTTCCTCCAACATTTACATTTATCAGTTGTGTTGTTGTTTCAGGATCCAGCAGCAGAGACCAGACTCTCCTGAACCCAGCTGTCTGTCTTTAAAGAGTAACTGGTCAAAGGACATAAGTGTTAAATTTAAAGGAGGACGTGGATCAGCTGATCAGATGTAAGACTAAACTAAATTTCAAAGCTTTTGAGTCTCTGTTAAACGTTCTTCCTGTGGATTAAATCAGAGTTACAACTCAGACACACATTGTCCAGCTGCAGTAAAGAGTCTCTGTCTGAACATCCACATGTTAATGTTCAGTGATTCTCACAGTGCAGCCCAGTAGCAACAGGAAATGTGTCAGCACCTTCTACTTAAACCAGGAAGTAACCACTGGGTTAAAATCATCTTTTCATTTGCTCTAAATGTTGATGGTCTTGTTTCCAGCTGCTAGAAGGAACATGGTGATGTTGCTGCATCAAGTCGCCTCCTGGTGGCAGCTTTGAGCTGTGCAACAGGGCGAGGGGCCGATCAGTGGTTTCTAGTGAGTTCAGAGTGACGTCAGACACAGAGAGCAGAGACAGAGGATCAGATCAGTTACAGGAGCTGAAGCAGAATCTCAGCAGCTGCTTTTTACAGGAGCAGATGAACAAATGTCCATAAATACTGAGAGAGAAAGAGCAAAACTCAGGTGGAGATAGAAACTTCAACTCGTCTACAGAACAAAACAAAGAGATTAATGACATCTGAGGGGAAAAATCATCATCATTGCTTACAGCTTTTATTTACAGGAATAAGAAAACAAATAAAGCATTGTTTTTTTTATTAATGTTCATGTTTTTTTGTGTTCATGTTCCTATTTTTTTTTTTTTGAAAACCTAAAACTATTTAAAGGGACATTGTGTCACTTCTGTTGTTGTCAGTTCACAAACATGGATTATTTCATTCAAAAGTATGTCAGAAACTTTAATTCGTTTACAGAACAAAACAAAGAGTTGATTTAACAAATAGTATTTTCTGAGGTGAAAAAAAATCATTGCTATTAGCTTCTATCTACAGTTATAAGGAAACAAATCAAACATGTTTTTTTTTTCTTTCCATTTTTATAAAGGTTCATCGTTTTTCTGTGTTCATTTTCATATTCTGAAATCCTTAAACTATTTCACATCAGTTGTGTTGTTGTTTCAGGTTCCAGCAGCAGAGACCAGACTCTCCTGAACCCAGCTGTCTGTCTTTTAAGAGCGACCGATCAAATGAACGGCTCATTGGATTTAAAGGAGGAGGTGGATCAGCTGATCAGATGTAAGCTGTAACTGACAGTCAGACTCAGGTTATTGTAGAAATGAACCAGTTTGTACGACGTGTTGTTGGACCAGGTCTGAAACCAAAGTGTCTGTGTCTGTTGTGAACGTCCTCAGGGGACATATAAAGTCCATCTTGTATTATCTCTCTGTCCTGATGTTGACTTGACACTGATTCCTCCACAGAGTGGAGCAGGAGAGCTCAGAGGTTCAGTCCAGTGGTCAGTCTGCCCAGCAGCATCAAACACACCTGGACTCCATGTTTATGGTGAGGACATGTCCAACAGCTGCTTTTCCATCTGTTGTGTTCACCATCATCTCCATGCTGCACTTTGACACCAGTGGATTGTCAGTCTGTCAGGTTGTAGTTTGATGCTGTCACTCAGAGAGTTTCTGTTCCAGCTGCTGGAGGAGAACATGCTCACTTTTGTGAAGAACGAGCTGAAGAAGATCCACAAGCTTCTGAGTCCAGATTACCCAGAATGCTCAGGGAGTCAGAGGGAGGATGAGGAGGTGGTGGACGGTGAGGATGAAGAGCAGAGGAGGAGCATCAGAGAGGCATTAGTGAAGATCACAGTGAAGCTCCTGAGGAGCAGGAAGCAGGAGGAGCTGGCTGAGCGTCTGCAGAGCAGTAAGAGGATTTCTCTAAAGATTCAACATGATGGACAAATGAGACGTTCACTGACATCAACACATGGAGGGAAACATGTTCATATAGTTGTTATTTAGAGGAATTATCATGTTAAATTTATTGTTGGTCTGATTTCTTGTGTTTTCATTCAGAACATTTTGCTCCAGTTTGTCGACGTAAACTCAAATCTGTCCTGAAGAAGAAGTTCCAGTGTGTGTTTGAGGGGATCTCTAAAGCAGGAAACCCAACCCTTCTGAACCAGATCTACACAGAGCTCTACATCACAGAGGGAGGGGCTGGAGGGGTCAATGATGAACATGAGGTCAGACAGATTGAAACAGCGTCCAGGAAACCAGACAGACCAGAAACAACCATCAGACAAGAAGACATCTTTAAAGCCCCACCTGGAAGAGAGCGACCAATCAGAGCAGTGATGACAAAGGGAGTGGCTGGCATTGGGAAAACAGTCTTAACACAGAAGTTCACTCTGGACTGGGCTGAAGACAAAGACAACCAGGACATACACTTCACATTTCCCTTCACCTTCAGAGAGCTGAATGTGCTGACAGAGAAAAAGTTCAGCTTGGTGGAACTTGTTCATCACTTCTTCTCTGAAACCAAAGCAGCAGGAATCTGCAGCTTTGATCAGTTCCAGGTGGTCTTCATCTTTGACGGTCTGGACGAGTGTCGACTTCCTCTGGACTTCCACAACACTGAGATCCTGACTGATGTGACAGAGTCCACCTCAGTCAACGTGCTGCTGACCAACCTCATCAGGGGGAACCTGCTTCCCTCTGCTCGCCTCTGGATAACCACACGACCTGCAGCAGCCAATCAGATCCCTCCTCAGTGTGTTGACATGGTGACAGAGGTCAGAGGGTTCACTGACCCACAGAAGGAGGAGTACTTCAGGAAGAGGTTCAGAGATGAGCAGCAGGCCAGAGAGATCATCTCCCACATCAAGACCTCACGAAGCCTCCACATCATGTGCCACATCCCAGTCTTCTGCTGGATCACTGCTACAGTTCTGGAGGAGCTGTTGAAGACCAGAGAGGGAGGAGAGCTGCCCAAGACCCTGACTGAGATGTACATCCACTTCCTGGTGGTTTATCTAAAACTGAAGAAGGTCAAGTATGATGGAGGAGCTGAGACAGATCCACACTGGAGTCCAGAGAGCAGGAAGATGATTGAGTCTCTGGGAAAACTGGCTTTTGAGCAGCTGCAGAAAGGAAACCTGATCTTCTATGAATCAGACCTGACAGAGTGTGGCATCGATATCAGAGCAGCCTCAGTGTACTCAGGAGTGTTCACACAGATCTTTAAAGAGGAGAGAGGCCTGTACCAGGACAAGGTGTTCTGCTTCGTCCATCTGAGTGTTCAGGAGTTTCTGGCTGCTCTTCATGTCCATCTGACCTTCATCAACTCTGGACTCAACCTGATGACACAACAAACAACATCTCTGTGGTCTCAAGTGTTTAGAGACACATCTACACCTTTCTACCAGAGTGCTGTGGACGAGGCCTTACAGAGTCCAAATGGACACCTGGACTTGTTCCTCCGCTTCCTCCTGGGTCTTTCACTGGAGACCAATCAGAATCTCCTACGAGGTCTGATGACTCAGACAGGAAGTGGCTCACAGTCCAATCAGAAAACAGTCCAGTACATCAAGGAGAAGATTGAAGAGACTCCCTCTGCAGAGAAAAGCATCAACCTGTTCCACTGTCTGAATGAACTGAATGATGGTTCTCTAGTGGAGGAGATCCAACAGTCCCTGAGATCAGGACGTCTCTCCACAGATAAACTGTCTCCTGCTCAATGGTCGGCTCTGGTCTTCATCTTACTGTCATCAGGAGAAGATCTGGACGAGTTTGACCTGAGGAAATACTCTGCTTCAGAGGAGGCTCTTCTGAGGCTGCTGCCAGTGGTCAAAGCCTCCAACAAAGCTCTGTAAGTGTAGAGATAGTTGGATTTATTCATCATTATAGAAAAACACTTCTGTCTTTTCAACAGGACAGAAAATAAATTCCTTTCTTCTTTAATTCCTCATGATCATCTCTTCAGACTGAGCGGCTGTAACCTCTCAGAGAGAAGCTGTGAAGCTCTGTCCTCAGTCCTCAGCTCCCAGTCCTCTAGTCTGAGACACCTGGACCTGAGTAACAACAACCTGCAAGACTCAGGAGTGAAGCTGCTGTCTGGTGGACTGGAGAGTCCACACTGTAGACTGGAGACTCTCAGGTGAGGATCCATCCAGCTGTTTATCTGATGACACTTTGACATAGCAGGGGTCCGTTTCAGGAAGCAGGCTCAACAAACTCTGAGTCAAATCCAGAGCTCAGGGTTGATTGAGCCTGAGCTGGAAAACTCTTGATTTTTCAGTTTCAGAACAGGTGATCAGAATTAGTTCAATCAACCCTGAGTATGTTGAGCCTGGGGAAGGCGGCGTGTTCACCATGAGCACAAGAAGCCATCATCAGTGGAGCACAGATGACACGAGTCACAATGTCAGAAAGAAAGAAATAGAGCCATGAGTTTCACTCCAACACAACTGAAGAGTTTAATGGTGGCTTATGTGTTGTAGACAATCAGACAAAAATACAAAAACTGTATGTTGTCATATACCTCACTTGTTAGCTCATGTGCCTTTTATTCAGTCAGCCAGGGTTCGAAACTAAGGGTTTATCATACATTTTGGTCTGCAGTGCATTTTCTCATGATGGTATAAAAGAGTAGCCTATGTGCTTGTGTGTAATCTGTGGCCTCTCAAAAATACCCATTTTAATTTGATGGCTCTATTGATCTGTTCAGCTGTATCCACTTCAAATCAAACAGTAAGACATAGCTTTTACTTTATTATTGCAATGTTTGGTTTCGGTTCATTTAATTGCTGAATAGTTGCTATGGACACCGAGGGGCCGACAGAGGTTTACTCTATCTTCAACATCACATGACACACACACACACACACACACACACACACACACACACACACACACACACACACACACACACACACACACACACACACACACACACACACACACACACACACACTGTCCCACATGAAAACCTGCAAGGTCCTGTTTAATAAGGGAACAGAGCGATATGCGGCCCATTGTCTTGCTGCTGGGTTCACTGTCTCCGTTGTAAAAAAAAAGAAGAAGAAAATAAATACTTTTTAAAAGCTGCTGTCTGCGAAGAATCTAATAACAAAAAATAAACATAAAATCAGCTCTTACGATAATGAATTATCACCTATCCAAGATGTGTGGTGAAACAATATCTTTCATAGAGTTAATAAATCCTCCAACAGGCTCTACTGTAATGATTCACTCTTCAACAGCCTTTAAATTAGGGATGCACGATATATCGGCATTGATATCGGTATCGGCCGATGTTCGTCATTTTTTAACATATCGGTATCGGTCCGATGAGTAAAATTGGGCCGATATGCACAACCGATATATATCCGTCTAGTTGCTGTTTCGGGAGAGGGAGAAGGAGGGGGAGGGGGGATTTGGCCATGTGCAGTGTTTCCCCTACCGTTCTGGTGGCGGGGCGGCCCCGCCCCGTCAACACGGCCCTCCGCCCCCCTTGAAAAACGGGAGATCTCGGAGCTAATCGCGGTCAGAGCGGACCTGTTGGTCTGATAAAACTGTTGGAGCGCTCCACCTGAATCCTAAGCAGAAACCTAAGCAGCCCAAGCTACCAAACGGCGCTATTCACCCTCTGCCGGCTGATTTTTAAATACCAGCGCTCACGCCAGGTAGCCTACAGTACACGCTGGACCGCAGCTGTGTTGTTCACATGCACACGGCGTGCAGCTCCGCGGCCGGCTCGCGCTCTACAGCGATCGATAAGCCCGGCAGGAAGTCAAACAAATAAACACGAGGTGGTAATTTATCGTCGTTTCTTTTAACCCAGCTTGTAGATAATCAATTTATGCTTCAGAGTTTAATCATAAAACTGGCGATAAAAGCGCCGCTGTTTCACTATTTAACTCATTTTCAGCTGCGTCAGCTTTACTGTGAAAGTCCAGTGGATCAGAACAGAGCGTTTGTACGGAGGAGAGATCAGCTGATCGCTGCTGTTGACTTCTCTCAGCGTCTCCGCTAAGAGTTCTCTTCGCCTCCTTGAGCTGAGCGTCAGGAGCTCTTTTATTAAAAAAATATATTTAAAAAAAATTTAACGGTGGGGGAAACATTGTGTTTACACGTGCGTCATGTATCTGCTCTAAGAAGATGCACTTGTGATATGGAGTTGACATTTACCACTGTTCATTGGAAGATTTATTATTGAATTATGATGCTGGGTAATGAATAACTTTTTCAAACACTGTAATTATAATATTTATCATATTATTAAATGATTACCACATAGTAATGGCCAAAATAACAAACTTTGAACCAAATCAATATTTAGAGTATCAAGAGGAGACTATCAATCTTATTTCAGTTTCATTTCAGCACCAATGGGTTGCTTGTGGTTATCAAGGTGTCACATTGTTGTTATCACTTAAAGTAAAGTATATTCTAAAGTATAGTAAAGACTCATCCACCCGCCACCCCCCCAAGACAAACCGGCTAGGGGAAACACTGCATGTGTGACCTGTAACCTTGTTATTTGGAAGTAAAATACATTCTGAAAATAAAGGAAGACGTTCAAAAATTCAGTTTGCATGATTTTCAGTCTTTTATCATCTCAGAAACTTAAAAAAAAAAAAAAAAACACATATCGATATCGGTAAATATCGGTTATTGGCCATAACAGAAAAATTCGTATCGGATATCGGTATCGGCCAATGACATGATGTCTCTGCTTTAGTGATGGGATCGACAGTTCTTTTGACTGTACTGAATCACTAGAATCAGTACATTAAAATGAGTCGTTCAAAAAATTCGTTCACCGAATCACCCCCCCCCCCCCCCTCGAGGCCAGACCTCATGGTTGTCGTCCACCGCCCCCCCCCGGGCTGTCTTCCCCGGTCGTACATTAAATAATACACCCCAGTGTAAAAAAAATAAAAAAAAAAAAAGGATATAAACGTGCAGCAGCAGGTTCGCCAATCACCAGTGAGTGAGTGAGCAACAGCTTCCCCAGCGGCAGTTCTCTGTGTGTGCAGTAGGTTTGCGAATCGTGAGTGAGTGGCAGCGCGAACCTGAACCAGGTCCTCAGCAGCAGTTCTCTGTGAATCACCATGTCAGTACGTTCGCGAACGACAGGAGTGAACTGGAGCCCTCAGCCCCGCCCCCAGTACATGCAGAGAGTGAACCATGCGCGCAGTACATGAACTGGAGCCCGCTCCCAGTACGTGAACTGGAGCCCGCTCCCAGTACGTGAACTGGAGCCCGCTCCCGGTGCGTGAACTGGAGCCCGCTCCCAGTACGTGGACTGGAGCCCGCTCCCAGTGAGTGAACTGGAGCCCGCTCCCAGTACGTGGACTGGAGCCCGCTCCCAGTACGTGAACTGGAGCCCGCTCCCAGTACGTGAACTGGAGCCCGCTCCCAGTGAGTGAACTGGAGCCCGCTCCCGGTGCGTGAACTGGAGCCCGCTCCCAGTACGTGAACTGGAGCCCGCTCCCAGTGAGTGAACTGGAGCCCGCTCCCAGTACGTGGACTGGAGCCCGCTCCCAGTACGTGGACTGGAGCCCGCTCCCAGTACGTGGACTGGAGCCCGCTCCCAGTACGTGAACTGGAGGCCGCTCCCAGTACGTGGACTGGAGCCCGCTGATCCCCGAGCGTCAGTGAACGCATCACTTAACAAGCACCGTTCCCTCGCAATGAGAGCCTCCGCCACCAGATTCGCAGTCATTCAGTGATTCACAGACCACATAGCAGTTCCACTGTCGGCCTGTACGCACGCTGCTGAGCTCAACTACTGAACTGAGAAAGGAACCAATCAGGTCAGGAAGTGATTCTAGTCAGTACGTTCACTAAAATAATCCGTTCCTTTGAACGAATCACTCGCGAACGACACAACACTACTCTGCTTCCTGCTCCGAGCTCAGTGAGCATCAACCTCAGGTTAAGATGGATCAAACCTGCCAGGGAGCAGGTTTGCTTCACAGCACCTGTTGCCATAGTGACTGACTCAGCATTATGTTGATCCGGTTGTATGAAACAGAAAACTCTGAGTTTCTCTCATCACAGGCTCAACATACTCAACAGTTTCTGCAACTGACCCCTGGAGGTGTTGACAGTGGTTTCCTGTGTGTTGTTGTGTGTGTTCAGTCTGTCAGGATGTCTGGTCACAGAGGAAGGCTGTGCTTCTCTGGCCTCATCTCTGAGCTCCAACCCCTCCCATCTGAGAGAGCTGGACCTGAGTAAGAACGAACTGAAGGACTCAGGAGTGAAGCTGGTGTCTGGTGGACTGGAGAGTCCACACTGTAGACTGGAGACTCTCAGGTGAGGATCCATCCCGCTGTTTATCTGATGACACTTGAACACACCTCCAGGTGTTGACAGTGGTTTCCTGTGTGTTGTTGTGTGTGTTCAGTCTGTCAGGATGTCTGGTCACAGAGGAAGGCTGTTCTTCTCTGGCCTCAGCTCTGAGCTCCAACCCCTCCCATCTGAGAGAGCTGGACCTGAGTAAGAACGAACTGAAGGACTCAGGAGTGAAGCTGCTGTCTGGTGGACTGGAGAGTCCACACTGTAGACTGGAGACTCTCAGGTGAGGATCCATCCAGCTGTTTATCTGATGCCACTTGAACACACCTCCAGATGTTGACAGAGGGTTCCTGTGTGTTGTTGTGTGTGTTCAGTCTGTCAGGATGTTTGGTCACAGAGGAAGGCTGTGCTTCTCTGGCCTCAGCTCTGAGCTCCAACCCCTCCCATCTGAGAGAGCTGGACCTGAGTAAGAACGAACTGAAGGACTCAGGAGTGAAGCTGCTGTCTGGTGGACTGGAGAGTCCACACTGTAGACTGGAGACTCTCAGGTGAGGATCCATCCAGCTGTTTATCTGATGACACTTGAACACACCTCCAGGTGTTGACAGTGGTTTCCTGTGGGTTGTTGTGTGTGTTCAGTCTGTCAGGATGTCTGGTCACAGAGGAAGGCTGTGCTTCTTTGGCCTCAGCTCTGAGCTCCAACCCCTCCCATCTGAAAGAGCTGGACCTGAGCTACAACCATCCAGGAGCCTCAGGAGTGAAGCTGCTGTCTGCTGGACTGGAGGATCCAGACTGGAGACTGGACTCTCTCAGGTATGGAGAGGCTGCTGCAGCCACACACACTGTCTGGTAGAGGAGGAGGAGCTGGAACATTTTCTATGGCCCCGTTCACATCTGGTCACACCTGCTATTAACATCTGTCTCAGGTGATTGATGCATTGATGACATCAGATCTGATCACTCAGACCATCTCCAGAGGTGGTGTAGGCCACAGTGAAGCTCCGCCCACTCCACTGACGTCCTCTGTCTCAGTCTGACTCGTCCCAACACAGTTTATACTGAAGCTAAAATCTCAGAGTGTTTGCAACATGAGCTGTGCAGCTTCCATCAGTCACAGTGATGAACTACTGGGATCAGGAGTTTCTCCTCATGACTTCAGTGTCTCATCATGACTCACTGTGTCATATTCAGGAGAAGAGATGTCAGTGATGAAAGCAGCTGTTGGCAGCTGTGCTCTGAGTCTCTCCAGATGTTTGGATCAGACTTTATTTCAGAGTGTATCAGGAAACATTTCAGTTGCAGCTGGTTGAACTGCTCCTGAACCAACAGAGTGTTTGACCTGAACAGTCCCAGAGACTGGAGACACCTGTTGAGTGTGGAGGACACACTAATAACAACACAACAACAAGAATCAAAGCATGTCCACTGCTCAGAGACATTCGTCTCTCAGCGTCTCCAACCAAGGAGGAAATAAGAGACAGAAACCAGGCGGCTCCATCAGGTCTCTATCTGGTCAGATATTGATGATCAATAATCAGCTCAGTCTCTGAGATCCTGATCGTGTCCTGATGAGATGTGTTGTTGTGTTGAGGAGACATCCAGATGTCCTCACTGTCCAGAGGCCTGGAGCTGTCCATCAGGAGACAGGGAGTGTAGTGAACAGTGTAATAATCAGTGTTTGTGGCTGAATGTGTGTGTGATCAAACAGCTGTTTCCAGACTGTGTGTGTGCTGCTCCAACACGTCTGACTCCAGATCAGATGAAGCCACAAAGTGTCTCCTTAATGAAAGTCTCCAGCAGCTGGAGCTTCACTTCCTGTCTGAGTCCATGTGCTCTGAGCTGAGCCTGCTTCTCTCTGCTTCCTCTGGACTCGGACTTCAAGTCCAGTCAAAATGTGTGGACAGGTTTGATGGAGCTCAGGACTGGTTCTGAGGTCTGGTCCTGAGGACTGGTTCTGAGGTCTGGTTCTGAGGTCTGGTCCTGAGGTCTGGTCCTGAGGACTGGTCCTGAGGACTGGTCCTGAGGTCTGGTTCTGAGGTCTGGTCCTGAGGACTGGTCCTGAGGTCTGGTCCTGAGGTCTGGTTCTGAGGTCTGGTTCTGAGGTCTGGTCCTGAGGACTGGTCCTGAGGTCTGGTTCTGAGGTCTGGTCCTGAGGACGGCTGCTTTGTTCCACATGATGTGACTGATCTCAGTGAGTCAGTGTGTTGCAGCTGATCTGTGTGAAGAGCAGAGAAGAACAGAGTCATTGATCCTGATCCGTCCTGTCACTGTGATCAGATGTTTCTATCAGAGCTCCTTCATCCACTCTCTGCTGCTGTGGCTCCTGTAGAAACCTGCTCACAGCCTCATTCTTCAGCTTCAAACAAACACAAGTTGTGTTCACACTCAGTGTTTCTCACTAAACTCACTGTTTCACTGAGCTCTAACAAACGTGTTGAGTGTTTCCTTCCTCATCAAACACTGAAACATCCACTGTTCACAGCTGCTCTTCTTCTTCTTCTTCTTCTTCTTCTTCTGTTGTGTCTTCATCTTATTTGCTGTGACGTGTGTTTTGCAGCTTGAGAGTCAGAGTGAAAGTGTGTGTCTGACACTGCAGTGACATGACATGGTGAAAACCCATGATGAAGTGTTTCCTCCTGGTCTCCTCCTGCTCTGTATCATCACTAGATAAAGACTCCAGCTCCTTCTTCTCTGTGCTCAGTCTTCATCCATACATACCAGCCTCCATGTCAACACACTGATACAACAGTGTGTGTGTGTGAGAGCCATGTAATGTCCATGTGTGATGCTGACAGAGAAGGTGCTGCTCTGACCCCCCTCCTCCTTTCAGGGTGCAGCCTGCTGGAGCCCAGTTCTTGACACCAGGTCTGAGGAAGTGTAAGTGTGTTTTGACTTTGAGCAGCACATTCAACCATCTTCACACTGTCACATCACTGACCTCATGAGTCTTCATCAAACTGTCAATAACTGATCAATGATCAATAACTGCAGCTGTGTCTTGTTCTCTCCATCAGATTCCTGTCCACTCACAATCAACACAAACACAGTGAACACAAAGATCAAACTGTCTGACAACAACAGGAAGATGACACATGTGGAGGAGGATCAGTCATATCCTGATCATCCAGACAGATTTGACTACTGGCCTCAGCTGCTGTGTTCAACTGGTCTGACTGGTCGCTGCTACTGGGAGGTGGAGAGGAGAGGAGATGTTCATATATCAGTGAGTTACAGAGGAATCAGCAGGAAAGGAGACAGTGGAGACTGTGTGTTTGGATGGAACGATCAGTCCTGGAGTCTGGTCTGCTATGGTGGTCGTTACTACGTCAGGCACAATAAAAGAAAGACAGACATCACCTCCTCCTCCTCCTCCTCCTCCTCCTCCTCCTCCTCCTCTGTCTCTAACAGAGTAGCAGTGTATGTGGACTGTCCTGCTGGCTCTCTGTCCTTCTACAGAGTCTCCTCTGACTCACTGATCCACCTCTACACCTTCAACACCACCTTCACTCAACCTCTCTATCCTGGCTTTAGACTCTGCTGGTCCAGTTCTGGTTCCTCAGTGTCTCTATGTTGAGTGAATCAGAGTCTCCTCCTGTCACAGAAACCTTCTCACTGTTGAACAGACACTTCAGTCTCTACATGTCTGTCTCTGTCTCTCACTCACGTTTTCACATTCATGGATTAAATCAGTTGATTTTTAAAATATTTTCTCAATGATTCTTGTAAACGTCTTCCTCCTCCTTTAAAGATGGAAGATTCATGATCAACTTTACAGGCTGTTTGTGAGCTGGTCACAGGTAAACAGACACAACAAGAAACACAACTGGAAACAGATGTGGCCGGAGACAGCTGACTCCTCCTCACGGAGGGGCGCTGTGGTCTCCTGATGCACTGGTTTGTGGGCGGGGAACACGCCTCTATATGGGAATCTGTTCTACCTGGCGCTCTCTCTCTCTTCCTGTTCCGCTCGTCAGTGGTGGTGGCTGTGGCCGGTGCGGCGGAGCTGGTGTTTGTGTGGTGAAGACGCGTGACTACGTTGGTAGTAGAGCGTCCGTGGCGTGGTGCCAGGAGAAGTATCTCCTCGAGTGCACAGGTAAGGCGCAATGGTGCGCATCCTTCTCTGTTACTCATGTGCCAGCTGTTTTGTTGACCTGGTCGTTTCTGCTGCAGTGTGCTGTATTGCTGGTGTTGGGTGGTGAGGCCGTGTGGCTGAGCCAGCGATTGAGCGTCTTTGGCGAGGTGCCAAGACGCACATTCTTCCCTCGGCGCGTACAGGTAAGGAGCATGAGAGCACGCTGCTGCTGTCTCTTTTCATTCACGTGCCGACCGCTTTGTGACATGTGGTTGTTTCTGCTGTAGTGTGGTGGACCGCTGGGGCCACGGGGCTGGTTTGCCCTGCTGGAGGCCTTTTGGTGCCGCTCGTCTTCACGTGGTAAGTCGGCGTCGTTCGCCCCTCGGTTTAGTCTGTGGTGCCGCTCCCGGCTGACTGTATTGTCCTGCTTTGTTGTCTAGATCACTCCTCCCGGCGCTCCGTAATGCCTGCTGGCGAGGCCCAAACAACCTAAGCCACCATCTCCTGGACACACTGCTGTTTTGGCTTCCGGAAATTGTATTAACTCAAGCTCTTAACCCGTAACGGAGCTGGCGTCAGCCTGGCTGTTACTCTTTTTAGTATTTAGTTTAGTGATTTATTTCTGTTATTGATAAAAGATTCATTTTGTATTTGTTTATTTTGTTTGAACCTTTATTTTGCTGTTTTCTGTTTCTGTTTTGGTTTAACGAATATGTTTATTTTAGTTTGAGGATTTGTTTATTAATTAAAGTACAGTGTGTGTGTGTGTGTGTGAGTGTGTGAGTGTGTGCGCGTGCGTGTGTTGATCGCATCAACCGCATTAGCTGGGAGGCTGGCTTATTAAACTTTTATTTCTTTTCTTTGTGGACAGGTGCTGCGGCCAAGGCGGCGACCCAATCCCTGGTGGTGGTCTTCTCTTCACGAACCCCCTTTTGTGTTGTGTGTTTGCAGTGTCACGGGTGTTTTTGGTTAGTTACTCCTCCCCTTGATTTGATTTAGGGCCGCCGTACGGACCCTAGCTCTGTCCACCCCTTTTCCCTCCAAGCCCCAGTCAGTCCCAGCCCATAACGTGCAGCGTGTGTTGATGTGATCCCTATTATCAGTAATTGCAAATAAAATATATTTTTATACTTTTCTAATTTCGTCTCTGCCCGTGGTTTTTCGAACCTGTGAAGCCCCGTAGTATAGAAAGGTACTTAACTAGTAGTTTATCTTACAAACATCTAACTATCTCCTGGGGCGAAATTCCCCAGGTGGCGTTGTCGGTACACTCTTAAAACCCTCCACTTGCCACACAAACATAATGTTGTCTAGACGCTGAATATAATGAATTACATGTGATTTCTTTTTCTTTATGGTTTTACTGAATCATTCCTGCATTTCCTGCTGATGAGCCACTAGTCCTACCAGATAATGATTTTTCTGTTAACATGTCACTGAGATCATTATTAAACTGTATTCATCTCTGTCCTGTAAATAATCTGATGTGAAATATATATTGATATATTGCTTATATACCACCCCTTGTCATTAAAGTTGGGGTCGATGATCCTGATAATGTAGGGAGAGAGCTATCAAGATTTGAAAATAGCATCTCCTCCTGCCTCCTCTACGTCCCACCCCCCTGGGCGCATGACGCCTGCTCAGTCTCCAAGTCCATAGGATTATATTTATTCTCACATTCACATGCAAAATTTTCAACTGCAATAATTAATCATTTCTGTCATTTTATCTGTATTAAAGCAGTGGAAATCTAAACCACATTTGACTGACATCCATTGTCTGTTTTCACATAATACTTATGAAATAAACTTGTATTAAAGCAGATATCAGTGGAATGTTTTTGTTAATATAAGTCCTAAATAGTCCTATTTTCCGTCAGCAATCACTTACATGGAGTGTTTCAGCCGTAACACGAGTCTCTCCGTCACTCTGCTCTGCTGTAACCCGAGGAGAAAATTTTTCTCGTGGGATACAAGTGTTATCCAATGAGGAGAGAGAACGGCATGAAGGGCTGTGTGTGCAGCCAAGGGGTGTGCGTGAATGTGGTGACGTAGCACGAGGACCAATAGATGCCTGACGAGGGCGGGGGCTGCTAACTCATGGTGCGTTCAAGGAAACTCGTAACTTGTGTTTTTCCTTCCTGTGAAGTCATACCAGTTTGATCTGGTACGAGTTCACGGGTCGGAAGTTACGAGAGGCCGTTATAGTGACTTTCACAGGCAACAGCACGGTAAAAACACGAGCTACAGGTTACCTGGAACGTTACAAAGTCGTAGTTGTGACTTGAAGCTGTAACTTACGGTTTCAAAAGCCTGCCTTGAACGCAGCATTCGCCGAAACGGCCGTGCCGCTGATATCTGCTTTAAACCAAAAATAAACATTACATTTTCCCTTAATCATGTCAACTGTTTATCACTTCCTCTATTATCAATCATGTAATTACTTATCATTCACACACACATTCTCTCATCAAAAGAATAATATCTGTACATAAAGTACATGAAGCCTGCGTAAATTCATGCAGGACACGGAAGTGCCAGCCCCAGCTGTAGTCAGCTGACAGCCAGCCCATTAGTCTCTGTCCAATCACATTCATGCTCCTACCATAGGCGGTCTATTTAAATGTAGGCTGTCACACTGATTTCCCCCTCGACACGGCTCTGATCGCTGCGCATTGCTGCGCTGGAAAAGCTTGGACACGTTAGAAACGTTAATTAAGTATCATGGTTAGTGTACACGGCTCTTGCTGCTGCTTCCGCCGCCGGTTTTGCGAGACGGGCTTCCGCGTGAAGGAAGGATTACTGCTCGCGTTCGTGCTCGCCCTGCTGCTGCTTGTGTCGATGCGGACCGGCGGCGGCTGACGTGTCATGGGGCCGCTGCGAAGCTCTCGAACGGAGGACGCCATCTGCGACGACGGCGGGGCTGCTCTCTCCAGCGGGGCACACCTGGCAGGTGCGGCGGCGTCTCAGCTGTTCCATTGATTGACGGCGGCCGGTCCGGTTCCGGGCTGGGGAGGTTCTGTTGCCAGCCATGCTGCCACGCGGTCGGAGCGTCACACAAGGAACGGTTTGCTTTATTCTTATTCGCGCTGGGTTTCAACCTCCATAGCAATAATGCAGAATCATATTTGGCATTGAATTATCACAGTTGCAGCTTTCGTTCTTGGGTTTGGGGGGTTCTTTGTCTATTTTCTTATGAGCAATGAGCAAATTAATTGGAGTCTGCAAACTCTAACATGCTGCTTATAAAATAACGCTGTTCTGAGGAGATGGCTGGGATAGTTGCATTTGTTAAAGTCATGACCTCGTTTGTTGCGCATTCAGAGGTCTGCTTCTGCAGCAGGCGCTGCATCTCACAGGCTCACTAAGGTAGTATGACCTCTTCTGAATAGCATGCTGCTCTCATTTAGCAATTCAGAGGTGAGAGGGTCAGAGGTCAGCAGCCAGCGGCTGCCACACATATATAGGCACACCCAGATAGAATGACCTTTTTGCGGGATGCAGGCTTGCGCCCAATTAAAACATAATTCATGGTCTGCAGAGAGCCTCTGCAACACATATTTAGGCACACTCAGGTAGGATGACCTTTTGCGGGATGCATGCTTGCGCCCAATGAAAACATATAATTTAAGGTCTGCAGAGAGCCTCTGTGACACATATGTAGGCACATAAGGTAGTATGACCTCCTCTGGGTTGCATGCTGCACCCATTTAAAACATAATTTCTGAGGTCTGCGGCAAGCTGCCGCTACACATAGCAGTGGCTGATGCTCCGCATGGGCTTATCATGGATGTAGGCTGGCGTTGGGCTCCATTGTTTTTGGGGGGTTTAAATTGTCTCCCTGGAGCGACATAGCATGCGCTTGTCCATCCAGGGAGCACCCAGAGTGGAGCTTCAGCGCCAAGCCGAACTGTATTCCATTTGTGGCTATAAATGGTTTTAATCATGACGAGAGTGTTCCTGAATGAAATGAAGCCTGCGTAAATTCATGCAGGACACGGAAGTGCCAGCCCCAGCTGTAGTCAGCTGACAGCCAGCCCATTAGTCTCTGTCCAATCACATTCATGCTCCTACCATAGGCGGTCTATTTAAATGTAGGCTGTCACACTGATTTCCCCCTCGACACGGCTCTGATCGCTGCGCATTGCTGCGCTTGAAAAGCTTGCCTCCTCCACCCCAGCCTCCACCTTCTCAGTGTCTCAGTGCTTTCTTCCACTCTGGGGGGTTTAAATTGTCTCCCTGGAGCGACATAGCATGCGCTTGTCCATCCAGGGAGCTCCCAGAGTGGAGCTTCAGCGCCAAGCCGAACTGTATTCCATTTGTGGCTATAAATGGTTTTAATCATGACGAGAGTGTTCCTGAATGAAATATTATAAGTGCTCACTTAATATGACAGAAAGAATCTCTAATGCAGGTTAACTATCTCACATTTTCACTGAATGGACACAGACCTAACTAATAAACATGGCTGGCCCATAACTCGTTGCTTTAACCTGTGAACTCGTGAACCATCCAATTGTTTACTTGACGTGCTCGCCTCTAACAGCGCTGCAGGTGGAGCTGGTCTGACCAGCTGACCCCAGTTATTGAATGTTTACCTTTATTTATAAGAAGTTGAATTGGTGCTGATTAAACTTGTAAATGAATGCTGCTCTGGATCCGATTCTTTCCTTAGAGTAGCCTATATTATGATTCTAAACAGTGGCCAAACAGTGTTGGCGTGGGGGCCTGGCGGAGCTGGCCCCCCTCCCCTCTGGGCCCAAGGATTAGGCCCGGAGGAGCTGCAAACATGCCGACATTTTTTTTTTTTTAGCACACTGATCTGCAGCTACTGAGACTGTTATTATTCTGTCACCTGTTAAAGCAGATATCAGCGGCACGGCCTTTTCGGCCTTTTTGAAACCGTAAGTTACAGCTTCAAGTCAAAACTACAACTTTGTAGCGTTCCAGGTAACCCGTAGCTCTACCGTCCTGTTGTCTGTGAAAGTCACTATAACGGCCTCTCGTAACTTCCGACCCGTGAACTCGTACCAGATCAAACTGGTATGACTTCACAGGAAGGAAAAACACAAAGTACGAGTTTCCTTGAACACACCATGAGTTAGCAGCCCCCGCCCTCGTCAGGCATCTATTGGTCCTCGTGCTACGTCACCACATTCACGCGCATCCCTTGGCTGCACACACAGCCCTTCATGCCGTTCTCTCTCCTCATTGGATAACACTTGTATCCTACAAGGAAAGTTTTCTCCTGGTTTACAGCAGAGCAGAGTGACGGAGAGACTCGTGTTACGGCTGAAACACTCCATGTAAGTGATTGCTGCCGGAAAATCTGACTATTTAGGACTTATATTAACAAAAACATTCCACTGATATCTGCTTTAACGAGGTTGACGCTGTTTTTTCTTCTTTCTTTTTTTGGGTGTAGGGTGTGTGTGACGAGCGGACCCGTCAGAGACACGCGTCTAGGCTTATGGGACAGGCTTTTAGAACAAACCTTATGCCCAGCAAAAATGGAAAATATATAGGCCTAGGCTAGTCTGACTCCAATATAATAAAATGGTTCTGTGCAGGCGGCAGCAGCAGGGGGCGGTGACAGAAAGCTGCAGTCAAGTCGAACGGTTTCCAGTCGCCGTCATAAAAAGGAAGTCACAGAAATAAACATCCTGTCAGATCCATCTGAAGGCTGCTCGCAGTTTGCACGGATGGCTGAGGAAATCGCATTTGCGTTTTTGATCGCTGACGAAATAGAGCTAGAAGAGATCCCCCTGCTACTCGAAGATGGACTGGAACGGAGAAGGTTTGTGTAAACACCATAAATGAACCACTTTTGCAGTCTATCTACTACAGTTTCTACTACAGTTTTGTAAACCATTGAAATATATAATATTGGTAACACTTTACAATCAGGGTCCCTTAATTAACGTTATTTAGTGCATTATTAAGCATTAATTAACTGTTTAATAATACATGATAATACATTATTATATATTACTTAGCGTTAGGTAACCCATTAGGTAATGTATTAGTAAGCAGTTAATTCATGTTTCGTACTCAACATTAATTAATGCATTATTAAGCATTAATTAACTGTTTAATAAGACATGATAATATATTATTATGTATTACTTAGAGTTAGGTAACCCATTAGGTAATGTATTAGTAAGCTGTTAATTAATGTTTACTCAACATTAATTAATACTTATTAAGCATTAATAAAAGCTAAGTAATGTAATTAGTTATCATTAGCTATGTATGCACTACTCAGTATTAGGTCATATATTAGTAAGCCATTAATAACATCTCTAGTAATCATTTATTAATGGTGTTTATTTGGAGTGAATACGCATTAAGTTACCACTAACTAATGCATTAATCATGAGTTATATGGCACACCCATTCCCAGAGAGTCACAGTAGCCCACGTGAATTTGTTGCTGTTGCCAGTACTGGTGCCGTGCTGTTGCCCTGACATGAGTCGTTGCCAGTAGTGGTACCGTCGCGTTCATCGGTTGCCTACCAGCACCATTGTTGATACCGTTGCCGTCGTCAGTACCGGGATCAGTGCTGGTATCATTGTGGGTAGGAGTGCTGACCAGCCTCCAGATCTCGTTGGAGCTCTGGAGGCTGGTCAGCCACACACCCAGCACAGGGTGCTTGTGTGTGGGTGAGAGGAGCAGGGAGACTGGGCTTGAGCTCAGGAGAGAGCTTTGGAGCAGGACCATGGGGTTCCTACCCACACAGGGAAGTTGTTACTTATAGTAACCTGACACCCAACTCTTAGTATGCGTGCCTCATAAGCATTACTTAACCATAGGTAACCATTAGTGAATATCTAACCGAGATTAAAAATGTGTATTAATAATATATTATTGTGTATTAAAAACAGAGACAAATTGGTTAAAATCAATAAATAAGTTCATTAACCAGGATGTTTGAACTAAAACCAGTGAAATTCGTAGTGGGAAAATCAATTCATTAAATATAGCCTAATGTTTTGTTAATAATTAAAATATCGACGTTCACTTAAAAAGAAGAGCAGAACCGTAATAAAGAAGCTATGTGGAGCTTTAGATTGAAAGAGCTGATCGGAAGACGGACTTCTCATCCAATCGGAGGAGAAGCTCCCACCCACTGACCCGATCGGAGCAGGTTCACTTCCTCTTGAAGCTGCTGGAAGGAAGGAAGAGAGCAAGCCACGAAGAATACACTTTGGACGGTGAAACAATAAAAAACACGGACGAAACACTGAGAAAACTGTTAGAGAAGATCCCTGGACGACCAGGACCTGTGTGAGTGCAGTTGGAGGAGCCGCTCGGGAGGAGAAAGCATCAGTGAGCAACCGACTCGAAATGCTAATGCTAAATTGCTAATGCAAATAGCGGCGCAAGCTAACCGCCAATGGGTTACACCCCGCCTTTCCGAAGCCCCGCCTTTCCGACAATAGACTTCCATTCGTCGTAATAGCGGGGTTTTCTTTTTTTTCTAAAGACACCGCTATTTCGAAAAGGCTACTGACATAAAGACCTAACGTTCATTCTGCTTCTAGCCTGTCTAGCCTCCACCTGATCTTTTTACTAAACTTAACCAACTCCTTTCTTCATTGCCTAAGCCCAACCAAAGCATCTCCCTCAGTCAGCTGTCAGCACGAGCGGAGGCTGTCGGAACAGCGGTGTTTCGGAACAGCGGGGTGTCGAAGTGGAGGTGCGTCGGAATGGAGAGCTGTCCCCCCAAAAAATACACATCCTCACCAAAAATCAGACCCCAGTGACCTTTCCTTCAACTTTGGTGGGGTGGGAAAAGGTGCCAGGTGGACAAAAATGTCCAGTCTTCAGAGGGTTAAACACATACCTCACAACTTTCACTAATCTTCATGCAATGACAGTCAGATGTAATACTTAGACATTATCAGACAGTTGATTCACTGGCTACTGTCATCTAGTCCGGCAGATCTCAAAGTTGTTATCTGTTCAGGTCTCTGTGTGTCTGGAGCAGCCTGAAACACAGAAAAGGACACAGTATTGTTATTCTTTAAAGCTAAAGAGAATGTGAAGTTACGTCACGCCGTTGGAAGTTGGGCGCCATCTTTGGAGGATCGCGGTGTAAACACTTGCTCGCCCGCCCCTGAAAAAAGTTCCCAAAGTCGCTTAAAAGTAATGATGGTGGGACAGAACTGCTGCATAAAAAATGCCACAGTAGTATATGCACTAATACGGAAAATGAGAAAGTTCACGATGTCTGCATAAGTCAGTGGAGGGAGTAAATCTGGGTCTTAATAAGTAGTAGTTTTTCTGTCTACCTTTGTTTCTTGTTAAATTTGAGTTTATCATGATAACGTTCCTCCTTTGTTTCCCTTCCCCTTCTCTGTTTCTTTTTTCTTTTCTTTTTTTGTCCGTCTTCCTCATCTCTTTTTCTTTCTCTTTTACTTCTTGCTCATTTTCCTCCGTTTTCCCCACTCTGTTTACGTTTGCGTTCCTCCAAAGATGGCGCCGGCGTCCCACAACGCCGAAGCAGCGTGACGTCAGCTTCACATTCTCTATAGGACTCCTGGTTGGCGAGAGTCCACAGACATGCAAGGACGCTGTTTGGCAACGGCAACTTCGTGTTCAGTTTGTTCATATAGAACGGTCCCAAGGTCCTAATTAGTAAATAAAAGAAAATCATCACACATGCATGCAAATATCAGTGATAATAGGCTACCTGAAATGCTTTCCATAAACCTACCTCCACCTGTCCTCTTGACAGTCTGAAATGACTTTTAAAGTCAGAAACACTGTACAAAGGTACAACCTCCTCGACAAACTGAGGAATTTTTGGAACCAAGCTAGGAGAATAGAACACACGCACAAAAAAAATATTATATATTTCAATGGTTTACAAAACTGTAGTAGAAACTGTAGTAGACAGACTGCAAAAGTGGTTCATTTATGGTGTTTACACAAACCTTCTCCGTTCCAGTCCATCTTCGAGTAGCAGGGGGATCTCTTCTAGCTCTATTTCCTCAGCGATCAAAAACATAAATGCGATTTCCTCAGCCATCCGTGCAAACTGCGAGCAGCCTTCAGATGGATCTGACAGGATGTTTATTTCTGTGACTTCCTTTTTATGACGGCGACTGGAAACCGTTCGACTTGACTGCAGCTTTCTGTCACCGCCCCCTGCTGCTGCCGCCTGCACAGAACCATTTTATTATATTGGAGTCAGACTAGCCTAGGCCTATATATTTTCCATTTTTGCTGGGCATAAGGTTTGTTCTAAAAGCCTGTCCCATAAGCCTAGACGCGTGTCTCTGACGGGTCCGCTCGTCACACACACCCTACACCCAAAAAAAAGAAAGAAGAAAAAACAGCGTCAACCTCGTTAACAGGTGACAGAATAATAACAGTCTCAGTAGCTGCAGATCAGTGTGCTGAAAAAAAAAAAAAATGTTGGCATGTTCGCAGCTCCTCCGGGCCCAGGGGGGGAGGGGGGCCAGCTCCGCCAGGCCCCCACTCCAACACTGTTTGGCCACTGTTAATAATCAGAATATAGGCTACTCTAAGGAAAGAATGGGATCCAGAGCAGCATTCATTTACAAGTTTAATCAGCACCAATTAAACTTCTTATTATACAGTTGGATGGTTCACGAGTTCACAGGTTAAAGCAACGAGTTATGGGCCAGCCATGTTTATTAGTTAGGTCTGTGTCCATTCAGTGAAAATGTGAGATAGTTAACCTGCATTAGAGATTCTTTCTGTCATATTAAGTGAGCACTTATAATATGTACTTTATGTACAGATATTATTCTTTTGATGAGAGAATGTGTGTGTGAATGATAAGTAATTACATGATTGATAATAGAGGAAGTGATAAACAGTTGACATGATTAAGGGAAAATGTAATGTTTATTTTTGGTTTAATACAAGTTTATTTCATAAGTAATATGTGAAAACAGACAATGGATGTCAGTCAAATGTGGTTTAGATTTCCACTGCTTTAATACAGATAAAATGACAGAAATGATTCATTATTGCAGTTGAAAGTTTTGCATGTGAATGTGAGAATAAATATAATCCTATGGACTTGGAGACTGAGCAGGCGTCATGCGCCCAGGGGGGTGGGACGTAGAGGAGGCAGGAGGAGATGCTATTTTCAAATCTTGATAGCTCTCTCCCTACATTATCAGGATCATCGACCCCAACTTTAATGACAAGGGGTGGTATATAAGCAATATATCAATATATATTTCACATCAGATTATTTACAGGACAGAGATGAATACAGTTTAATAATTATCTCAGTGACATGTTAACAGAAACATCATTATCTGGTAGGACTAGTGGCTCATCAGCAGGAAATGCAGCAATGATTCAGTAAAACCACAAAGAAAAAGAAATCACATGTAATTCATTATATTCAGCGTCTATACAACATTATGTTTGTTTCCAGTTGTGTTTCTTGTTGTGTCTGTTTACCTGTGACCAGCTCACAAACAGCCTGTAAAGTTGATCATGAATCTTCCATCTTTAAAGGAGGAGGAAGAAGTTTACAAGAATCATTGAGAAAATATTTTAAAAATCAACTGATTTAATCCATGAATGTGAAAACGTGAGTGAGAGACAGAGACAGACATGTAGAGACTGAAGTGTCTGTTCAACAGTGAGAAGGTTTCTGTGACAGGAGGAGACTCTGCTTCACTCAACACAGAGACACTGAGGAACCAGGACTGTACCTGAAGAGTCTAAACCCAGGATAGAGAGGTTGAGTGAAGGTGGTGTTGAAGGTGTAGAGGTGGATCAGTGAGTCAGAGGAGACTCTGTAGAAGGACAGAGAGCCAGCAGGACAGTCCACATACACTGCTACTCTGTTAGAGACAGAGGAGGAGGAGGAGGAGGAGGAGGAGGAGGAGGAGGAGGAGATAGGTGTCTGTCTGTTATTGTGCCAGACGTAGTAACCACCATCAGAGCAGTACAGACTCCAGGACTGATCGTTCCCTCCAAACAAACAGTCTTCACTGCCTCCTTTCCTGCTGATTCCTCTGTAACTCACTGATATTTCAACCCCTCCTCTCCTCTCGACCTCCCAGTAGCAGCGACCAGTCAGACCAGTTGAACACAGCAGCTGATACAACAGGTCAAATCTGTCTGGATGATCAGGATATGACTGATGCTCCTCCACATATGTCGCCTTCTTGTTGTTGTCAGACAGTTTGATGTATGTGTTGACTGTGTTGGTGTCGATTGTGAGTGGACAGGAATCTGATGGAGAGAACAAGACACAGCTGCAGTTATTGATCATTGATCAGTTATTGACAGTTTGATGAAGACTCATGACGTCAGTGATGTGACAGTGTGAAGATGGTTGAATGTAAACACACTTACACTTCCTCAGACCTGGTGTCAAGAACTGGACTCCAGCAGGCTGCACCCTGAAAGGAGGAGGGGGGTCAGAGCAGCACCTTCTCTGTCAGCATCACACATGAACATTACATGGCTCTCACACACACACACACACACACACACACACACACACACACACACACACACACACACACACACACACACACACACACACACACACACACACACACACACACACTGTTGTATCAGTGTGTTGACATGGAGGCTGGGATGTATGGATGAAGACTGAGCACAGAGAAGAAGGAGCTGGAGTCTTTATCTAGTGATGATACAGAGCAGGAGGAGACCAGGAGGAAACACTTCATCATGGGTTTTCTCCATGTGATGTCACTGCAGTGTCAGACACTCACTTTCACTCTGACTCTCAAGCTGCAAAACACACGTCACAGCAAAGAAGAGGAAGACACAACAGAAGAAGAAGAAGAAGAAGAAGAAGAAGAAGAAGAAGAAGAGTGCAGCTGTGAACAGTGGATGGTTTCAGTGTTTGATGAGGAAGGAAACACACTCAACAGGTTTGTTAGAGCTCAGTGAAACAGTGAGTTTAGTGAGAAACACTGAGTGTGAACACAACACAGGAGCCACAGCAGCAGTGAGTGGATGAAGGAGCTCTGATAGAAACATCTGATCACAGGGACAGGACGGATCAGGATCTCATGATCAATGACTCTGTTCTTCTCTGCTCTTCACACAGATCAGCTGCAACACACTGACTCACTGAGATCAGTCACATCATGTGGAACAAAGCAGCCGTCCTCAGGACCAGACCTCAGAACCAGACCTCAGAACCAGTCCTCAGGACCAGACCTCAGGACCAGTCCTCAGGACCAGACCTCAGGACCAGACCTCAGGACCAGTCCTCAGGACCAGTCCTTGGGACCAGACCTCAGGACCAGACCTCAGAACCAGTCCTCAGGACCAGTCCTCAGGACCAGACCTCAGAACCAGACCTCAGAACCAGTCCTCAGGACCAGACCTCAGGACCAGTCCTCAGGACCAGTCCTCAGGACCAGTCCTCAGGACCAGACCTCAGGACCAGACCTCAGAACCAGTCCTGAGCTCCATCAAACCTGTCCACACATTTTGACTGGACTTGAAGTCAGAGTCCAGAGGAAGCAGAGAGAAGCAGGCTCAGCTCAGAGCACATGGACTCAGACAGGAAGTGAAGCTCCAGCTGCTGGAGACTTTCATTAAGGAGACACTTTGTGGCTTCATCTGATCTGGAGTCAGACGTGTTGGAGCAGCACACACACAGTCTGAAAACAGCTGTTTGATCACACACACACATTCAGCCACAAACACTGATTATTACACTGTTCACTACACTCCCTGTCTTCTGATGGACAGCTCCAGCCTCTGGACAGTGAGGACATCTGGATGTCTCCTCAACACAACAACAGATCTCATCAGGACCAGACCAGGATCTCAGAGAGACTGAGCTGATTATTGATCATCAATATCTGAGCAGACAGAGACCTGATGGTGACGTCTGGTTTCTGTCTCTTATTTCCTCCTTGGTTGGAGACGCTGGGAGACCAATGTCTCTGAGCAGTGGACATGCTTTGATTCTTGTTGCTGTGTTGTTATTAGTGTGTCCACACTCAACAGGTGTCTCCAGTCTCTGGGACTGTTCAGGTCAAACACTCTGTTGGTTCAGGAGCAGTTCAACCAGCTGCAGCTGAAATGTTTCCTCATCAACTCTGAAATAAAGTCTGATCGAAACATCTGGAGAGACTCAGAGCACAGCTGCTTTCATCACTGACATCTCTTCTCCTGAATATGACACAGTGAGTCATGATGAGACACTGAAGTCATGAGGACAAACTCCTGATCCCAGTAGTTCATCACTGTGACTGATGGAAGCTGCTCAGCTCATGTTGGAAACACTCTGAGGTTTTGGCTTCAGTATAAACTGTGTTGGGACGAGTCAGACTGAGACAGAGGACGTCAGTGGAGTGGGCGGAGCTTCACTGTGGCCTACACCACCTCTGGATATAGTCTGACTGATGGGATCTGATGTCATCAATGCATGGATCACCTGAGACAGATGTTAATAGCAGGTGTGACCAGATGTTCCAGCTCCTCCTCCTCTATCAGACAGTGTGTGTGGCTGCAGCAGCCTCTCCATACCTGAGAGAGTCCAGTCTCCAGTCTGGATCCTCCAGTCCAGCAGACAGCAGCTTCACTCCTGAGGCTCCTGGATGGTTGTAGCTCAGGTCCAGCTCTCTCAGATGGGAGGGGTTGGAGCTCAGAGCTGAGGCCAGAGAAGCACAGCCTCCCTCTGAGACCAGACATCCTGACAGACTGAACACACACAACAACACACAGGAAACCACTGTCAACACCTGGAGGTGTGTTCAAGTGTCATCAGATAAACAGCTGGATGGATCCTCACCTGAGAGTCTCCAGTCTACAGTGTGGACTCTCCAGTCCACCAGACAGCAGCTTCACTCCTGAGTCCTTCAGTTCGTTCTTACTCAGGTCCAGCTCTCTCAGATGGGAGGGGTTGGAGCTCAGAGCTGAGGCCAGAGAAGCACAGCCTTCCTCTGTGACCAGACATCCTGACAGACTGAACACACACAACAACACACAGGAAACCACTGTCAACACCTTGAGGTGTGTTTAAGTGTCATCAGATAAACAGCTGGATGGATCCTCACCTGAGAGTCTCCAGTCTACAGTGTGGACTCTCCAGTCCACCAGACAGCAGCTTCACTCCTGAGTCCTTCAGTTCGTTCTTACTCAGGTCCAGCTCTCTCAGATGGGAGGGGTTGGAGTTCAGAGCTGAGGCCAGAGAAGCACAGCCTCCCTCTGTGACCAGACATCCTGACAGACTGAACACACAACAACACACAGGAAACCACTGTCAACACCTCCAGGGGTCAGTTGCAGAAACTCTGAGTATGTTGAGCCTGTGATGAGAGAAACTCAGAGTTTTCTGTTTCATACAACCGGATCAACATAATGCTGAGTCAGTCACTATGGCAACAGGTGCTGTGAAGCAAACCTGCTCCCTAACAGGTTTGATCCATCTTAACCTGAGGTTGATGCTCACTGAGCTCACAAGAGAGTAGTGTTGTGTCGTTCGCGAGTGATTCGTTCAAAGGAACGGATTATTTTAGTGAACGTACTGACTAGAATCACTTCCTGACCTGATTGGTTCCTTTCTCAGTTCAGTAGTTGAGCTCAGCAGCGTGCGTGCAGGCCGACAGTGGAACTGCTATGTGGTCTGTGAATCACTGAATGACTGCCAATCTGGTGGCGGAGGCTCTCATTGCGAGGGAACGGTGCTTGTTAAGTGATGCGTTCACTGACGCTCGGGGATCAGGGCTCCAGTTCACTCCCTGCGCTCGTGGTTCACTGTACTGGGAGCGGGCTGCAGTTCACGTACTGGGAGCAGGCTCCAGTTCACGTACTGGGAGCGGGCTCCAGTTCACGTACTGGGAGCGGGCTCCGGTTCACGTACTGGGAGCAGCAGGCTCCAGTCCACGTACTGGGAGCGGGCTCCAGTTCCCTCACTGCGCGCATGGTTCACTCACTGCATGTACTGGGGGCGGGGCTGAGGGCTCCAGTTCACTCCTGTCGTTCGCGAACGTACTGACACGGTGATTCACAGAGAACTGCTGCTGAGGACCTGATTCAGGTTGGCGCTGCCACTCACTCACGATTCGCAAACCTACTGCACACACAGAGAACTGCTGCTGGGGAAGCTGTTACTCACTCACTGGTGATTGGCGAACCTGCTGCTGCAGACATGATACTATATGTACTAATACTATATACGTTTATATCCTTTTTTATTTTTTTATTTTTTTACACTGGGGTGTATTATTTAATGTACGACCGGGGAAGACAGCCCGGGGGGGGGCGGCGGACGACAACCATGAGGTCTGGCCTCGTGGGGGGGGGGGGGGGGGTGATTCAGTGAACACATTTTTTGAACGACTCATTTTAATGTACTGACTCTAGTGATTCAGTACAGTCAAAAGAACTGTCGATCCCATCACTAAAGCAGAGACATCATGTCATTGGCCGATACCGATATCCGATACAAATTTTTCTGTTATGGCCAATAACCGATATTTACCGATATCGATATGTGTTGTTTTGTTTTTTTTAAGTTTCTGAGATGATAAAAGACTGAAAATCATGCAAACTGAATTTTTGAACATCTTCCTTTATTTTCAGAATGTATTTTACTTCCAAATAACAAGGTTACAGGTTACACATGCAGTGTTTCCCCTAGCCGGTTTCTCATGGGGGGGTGGCGGGTGGATGAGTCTTTACTATACTTTAGAATATACTTTACTTTAAGTGATAACATTAATGTGACACCTTGATAACCACAAGCAACCCATTGGTGCTGAAATGAAACTGAAATAAGATTGATAGTCTCCTCTTGATACTCTAAATATTGATTTGGTTCAAAGTTTGTTGTTTTGGCCATTACTATGTGGTAATCATTTAATAATATGATAAATATTAGAATTACAGTGTTTGAAAAAGTTATTCATTACCCAGCATCATAATTCAATAATAAATCTTCCAATGGACAGTGGTAAATGTCAACTCCATATCACAAGTGCATCTTTTTAAGAGCAGATACATGACGCACGTGTAAACACAATGTTTCCCCCACCGTTAAATTTTTTTTAAATATATTTTTTAAATAAAAGAGCTCCTGACGCTCAGCTCAAGGAGGTGGAGAGAACTCTTAGCGGAGACGCTGAGAGAAGTAAACAGCAGCGATCAGCTGATCTCTCCTCCGTACAAACGCTCTGTTCTGATCCACTGGACTTTCACAGTAAAGCTGGCGCAGCTGAAAATGAGTTAAATAGTGAAACAGCGGCGCTTTTATCGCCAGTTTTATGATTAAACTCTGACGCATAAATTGATGATCTACAAGCTGGGTTAATCGATCGCTGTAGAGCGCGAGCCGGCCGCGGAGCTGCACGCCGTGTGCATGTGAACAACACAGCTGCGGTTCTCGGCGCTTCCTCGTCCAGCGTGTACTGTAGGCTACCTGGCGTGAGCGCTGGTATTTAAAAATCAGCCGGCAGAGGGTGAATAGCGGCGTTTGGTAGCTTGGACTGCTTAGGTTTCTGCTTAGGATTCAGGTGGAGCGCTCCATCAGTTTTATCAGACCAACAGGTCTGCTCTGACCGCGATTAGCTCCGAGATCTCCCGTTTTTCAAGGGGGGCGGAGGGCCGTGTTGACGGGGCGGGGCCGCCTCGCCACCAGAACGGTAGGGGAAACACTGCACATGGCCAAATCCCCTCTCCCCTCTCCTTCTCCCTCTCCCGAAACAGCAACTAGACGGATATACATCGGTTGTGCATATCGGCCTAATTTTACTCACCGGACCGATACCGATATGTTAAAAAATGACGAACATCGGCCGATACCGATATCAATGCCGATATATCGTGCATCCCTAATTTAAAGGCTGTTGAAGAGTGAATCATTACAGTAGAGCCTGTTGGAGGATTTATTAACTCTATGAAAGATATTGTTTCACCACACATCTTGGATAGGTGATAATGCATTATCGTAAAAGCTGATTTTATGTTTATTTTTTGTCATTAGATTCTTCACAGACAGCAGCTTTTAAAAAGTATTTATTTTCTTCTTTTTTTTTACAACGGAGACAGTGAACCCAGCAGCAAGACAATGGGCCGCATATCGCTCTGTTCGCTTATTAAACAGGACCTTGCAGGTTTTCATGTGGGACAGTGTGTGTGTGTGTGTGTGTGTGTGTGTGTCATGCGATGTTGAAGATAGAGTAAACCTCTGTCGGCCCCTCGGTGTCCATAGCAACTATTCAGCAATTAAATGAACAGAAACCAAACATTGCAATAATAAAGTAAAAGCTATGTCTTACTGTTTGATTTGAAGTGGATACAGCTGAACAGATCAATAGAGCCATCAAATTAAAATGGGTATTTTTGAGAGGCCACAGATTACACACAAGCACATAGGCTACTCTTTTATACCATCATGAGAAAATGCACCGCAGACCAAAATGTATGATAAACCCTTAGTTTGTTGAGCCTGCTTCCTGAAACGGACCCCTGCTATGTCAAAGTGTCATCAGATAAACAGCTGGATGGATCCTCACCTGAGAGTCTCCAGTCTACAGTGTGGACTCTCCAGTCCACCAGACAGCAGCTTCACTCCTGAGTCCTGCAGGTTGTTGTTACTCAGGTCCAGGTGTCTCAGACTAGAGGACTGGGAGCTGAGGACTGAGGACAGAGCTTCACAGCTTCTCTCTGAGAGGTTACAGCTGCTCAGTCTGAAGAGATGATCATGAGGAATTAAAGAAGAAAGGAATTTATTTTCTGTCCTGTTGAAAAGACAGAAGTGTTTTTATGTAATGATGAATAAATCCAACTATCTCTACACTTACAGAGCTTTGTTGGAGACTTTGACCACTGGCAGCAGCCTCAGAAGAGCCGACTCTGAAGCAGAGTATTTCCTCAGGTCAAACTCATCCAGATCTTCTTCTGATGACAGTAAGATGAAGACCAGAGCCGACCATTGACCAGGAGACAGTTTATCTGTGGAGAGACGTCCTGATCTCAGGGACTGTTGGATGTCCTCCACTAGAGAACCATCATTCAGTTCATTCAGACAGTGGAACAGGTTGATGCTTTTCTCTGCAGAGGGAGTCTCTTCAATCTTCTTCTTGATGTACTGGACTGTTTTCTGATTGGAGCGTGAGTCACTTCCTGTCTGAGTCATCAGACCTCGTAGGAGAGTCTGATTGGTCTTCAGTGAAAGACCCAGGAGGAAGCGGAGGAACAAGTCCAGGTGTCCATTTGGACTCTGTAAGGCCTCGTCCACAGCGCTCTGGTAGAAAGTTGTAGATGTGTCTCTAAACACTTGAGACCACAGAGATGTTGTTTGTTGTGACATGAGGTTGAGTCCAGAGTTGATGAAGGTCAGATGGACATGAAGAGCAGCCAGAAACTCCTGAACACTCAGATGGACGAAGCAGAACACCTTGTCCTGGTACAGGCCTCTCTCCTCTTTAAAGATCTGTGTGAACACTCCTGAGTACACTGAGGCTGCTCTGATATCGATGCCACACTCTGTCAGGTCTGATTCATAGAAGATCAGGTTTCCTTTCTGCAGCTGCTCAAAAGCCAGTTTTCCCAGAGACTCAATCATCTTCCTGCTCTCTGGACTCCAGTGTGGATCTGTCTCAGCTCCTCCATCATACTTGACCTTCTTCAGTTTTAGATAAACCACCAGGAAGTGGATGTACATCTCAGTCAGGGTCTTGGGCAGCTCTCCTCCCTCTCTGGTCTTCAACAGCTCCTCCAGAACTGTAGCAGTGATCCAGCAGAAGACTGGGATGTGGCACATGATGTGGAGGCTTCGTGAGGTCTTGATGTGGGAGATGATCTCTCTGGCCTGCTGCTCATCTCTGAACCTCTTCCTGAAGTACTCCTCCTTCTGTGGGTCAGTGAACCCTCTGACCTCTGTCACCATGTCAACACACTGAGGAGGGATCTGATTGGCTGCTGCAGGTCGTGTGGTTATCCAGAGGCGAGCAGAGGGAAGCAGGTTCCCCTGATGAGGTTGGTCAGCAGCAGGTCCACTGAGGTGGACTCTGTCACATCAGTCAGGATCTCAGTGTTGTGGAAGTCCAGAGGAAGTCGACACTCGTCCAGACCGTCAAAGATGAAGACCACCTGGAACTGATCAAAGCTGCAGATTCCTGCTGCTTTGGTTTCAGAGAAGAAGTGATGAACAAGTTCCACCAAGCTGAACTTTTTCTCTTTCAGCACATTCAGCTCTCTGAAGGTGAAGGGAAATGTGAAGTGTATGTCCTGGTTGGTTTTGTCTTCAGCCCAGTCCAGAGTGAACTTCTGTGTTAAGACTGTTTTCCCAATGCCAGCCACTCCCTTTGTCATCACTGTTCTGATTGGTCGCTCTCTTCCAGGTGGGGCTTTAAAAATGTCTTCTTGTCTGATGGTTGTTTCTGGTCTGTCTGGACTCCTGGATGCTGTTTCAATCTGTCTGACCTCATGTTCCTCATTGACCCCTCCAGCCCCTCCCTCAGTGATGTAGAGCTCTGTGTAGATCTGGTTCAGAAGGGTTTGGTTTCCTGCTTTAGAGATCCCCTCAAACACACACTGGAACTTCTTCTTCAGGACAGATTTGAGTTTACGTCGACAAACTGCAGCAAGATGTTCTGAATGAAAACACAAGAAATCAGACCAACAATAAATTTAACATGATAATTCCTCTAAATAACAACTATATGAACATGTTTCCCTCCATGTGTTGATGTCAGTGAACGTCTCATTTGTCCATCATGTTGAATCTTTAGAGAAATCCTCTTACTGCTCTGCAGACGTTCAGCCAGCTCCTCCTGCTTCCTGCTCCTCAGGAGCTTCACTGTGATCTTCACTAACGCCTCTCTGATGCTCCTCTGCTCTTCATCCTCACCGTCCACCACCTCCTCATCCTCCCTCTGACTCCCTGAGCATTCTGGGTAATCTGGACTCAGAAGCTTGTGGATCTTCTTCAGCTCGTTCTTCACAAAAGTGACCATGTTCTCCTCCAGCAGCTGGAACAGAAACTCTATGAGTGACAGCATCAAACTACAACCTGACAGACTGACAATCCACTGGTGTCAAAGTGCAGCATGGAGATGATGGTGAACACAACAGATGGAACATGTCCTCACCATAAACATGGAGTCCAGGTGTGTTTGATGCTGCTGGGCAGACTGACCACTGGACTGAACCTCTGAGCTCTCCTGCTCCACTCTGTGGAGGAATCAGTGTCAAGTCAACATCAGGACAGAGAGATAATACAAGATGGACTTTATATGTCCCCTGAGGACGTTCACAACAGACACAGACACTTTGGTTTCAGACCTGGTCCAACAACACGTCGTACAAAATGGTTCTTTTCTACAATAACCTGAGTCTGACTGTCAGTTACAGCTTACATCTGATCAGCTGATCCACCTCCTCCTTTAAAGTCAATGTGCCAGTCCATTGACCGGTCGCTCTTTAAAGACAGACAGCTGGGTTCAGGAGAGTCTGGTCTCTGCTGCTGGAACCTGAAACAACAACACAACTGATGATAGTTTTAGGTTTTCAAAAATAAAAAAAATGAACACAAAAAAGATGAACCTTTATAAAAAATTAAAAAAAAAAACACTTTGATTAACTTTCCTTATTCCTGTAGATAAAATCTGTAAACAATAATAATGAGGAATTTTTTCTAACCTCAGAAAATGTCATTTATCTCTTTGTTTTGTTCTGTAGACGAGTTGAAGTTTCTATCTTCACCTGAGTTTTGCTCTTTCTCTCTCAGTATTTATGGACATTTGTTCATCTGCTCGTGTAAAAAGCAGCTGCTGAGATTCTGCTTCAGCTCCTGTAACTGATCTGATCCTCTGTCTCTGCTCTCTGTGTCTGACGTCACTCTGAACTCACTACAAACCACTGATCGGCCCCTCGCCCTGTTGCACAGCTCAAAGCTGCCACCAGGAGGCGACTTGATGCAGCAACATCACCATGTTCCTTCTACCAGGAGGAAACAAGACCATCAACATTTAGAGCAAATGAAAAGATGATTTTAACCCAGTGGTTACTTCCTGGTTTAAGTAGAAGGTGCTGACACATTTCCTGTTGCTACTGGGCTGCACTGTGAGAATTACTGAATATTAACACGTGGATGTTCAGACAGAGACTCTTTACTGCAGCTGGACAATGTGTGTCTGAGTTGTAACTCTGATTTAATCCACAGGAAGAACGTTTAACAGAGACTCAAAAGCTTTGAAATTTAGTTTAGTCTTACATCTGATCAGCTGATCCACGTCCTCCTTTAAATTCAACACCTATGTCCTTTGAGTCGTCACTCTTTAAAGACAGACAGCTGGGTTCAGGAGAGTCTGGTCTCTGCTGCTGGATCCTGAAACAACAACACAACTGATAAATGTAAATGTTGGAGGAAAAACTAATGAAAAATGTCTTCAATCTTTTAATAAACACAACAACTGACTTTTAGACAGTTTTAATTCTGACCTTTGACCTCTGGTCTGGTCCTGATGTCCCCCACACAGAGTGGTTTTAGAGGGAGGGGCTCCCTCCTCTCTGTCCTCACACTGATCCATGCTGCTGAGCTCACATCCACATCAGCTCACACACACTTTGTAGCTTGACCTGCAGAGGAAACACACATCATTCATCATGTCCATCATGTCTCCAGCTGCTCCTCCCTCCTCTGATTGGCTCTTCTTCTCTGCTTCATATCAGTGTCAGTTGAATGCAGTCACACAGCAGTGAGGAAGAGGAAGCTGCCATCAGCTGCTGTACTTCTACTATCAGTCCACTAGATGGCGTCATGAAGCTGCAGCAGCAGCAGCAGCAACATGATCCATGGACCACTGTTTCCATCCACTGACACACACAAGGACTGAGATCCACTGACTTGATGTGACACAGTCTGTCCACACAGGGAAGTAAAGTATTGTAATATAAAGTAATATAAGGTGTTTAAACAATAAATGAGTAACAGGAAAGGCACTGGCCTCATCAACTGTTCCACCACCACAAGGCCAAAGTCCATCTGTTGATAAGATTCCTGATAACTTACAGTAGGTGTAATAACTGTGGCTCAGGAACAAAGATTACTCAGAAGGGATTGTTTTCCTGGATTCATTCACTACAGAGGACTTGAAAACTCATGTAATTAATACATAGTCTCGGTCTTTCCTGTACCTCTATAATAATGCAACACAGCACTGTTGTATTGTCTGTGTGGACAGCTTCCCTGTAGAAAACCACTGGATCAAACAAGCTACAGCTGATTGTTACACACACAACAACTGGGCCTCAACTCAGCTGCAGTACAAGAAGGAAGTAGCAACAAGGAAATACTCAAGGAAAGTACAAGTACCTGACGACTGTACTGACGATATGCAGTAACAGACATTGTTGACAGAATTTACACACAATAGAGTTTAAAAAGTGTGTTGCTTTTGGGCCCCGAGTGGTTATGAGGACTTAAACAGGTGCTTAGTTCGCCTTTATCTTTGTCCTGGATCTGAGTGGAGCTGCACACAAATAACCACAACTACTGACGTCGACTAATTGCTTCTGCTTTTCTATCGACAACAGGTTCTGTCGGTCCAGACTTTACAGATCTGACTCAGCTACAGTAACATTACAATAACACAACAACAACAACACGAGTAGTTGAAGGACAGAGAACTCAAGAAACAACAGGTGTTACCAAGGAACACATTCAAAGTCTTCACCTTACCTTCACTTGGGAAAATAAACTGTGACACAACAACCGCTGGTTCAGAAGTGAAAGTAAACTTTGAACAGGAAGTGGGGGAGGGGAGGGTCATGTCACTACACTATGATGATTGCTGTATAACTACTTAAATCACAGTAGCATAAAATGATTTGTTGAACTCATCACACTGAGCTCTGAGGGTGAAGTCATGGTCGTCGCACCCGTGGGGGATGGGGGTGTTTCGACACCCCCACTTTTTTCATCCCCCCCCCATTTTCCAAAGGAAACCCTGTGTGCCCACCCCTCGCAGTGCACCAGCATACAGAAATGGAGCGCGCCTCAGCCCCAGCCCCCTTACACTACATGAAAAGGCAGTGGTCGAATTGACGGAGCATTCACCCAGTCACAGACCGTTGTCCAAGACGCGGCCGCCGGCCCGGGATAATTTGAAGTTACAAAGACGGACTTTGGCTATGTGCCAGTTGGAGCTTCTGTCACTCACCGATGATTGAAAATGAACAATATGTTTTCGATGCCCCCCCTCCTTCTGGTCATTTATTATTATCCCCGGTGGGGATAGGCTATATGTTGTCCCCCCTCTGCCTACTTTAGATCAAGTCTACATCATTTGAACCGCGAGCCTTCTCATCCCCCAGCGCACAGCGCCTCCCAGACCGTCATGTAGCCTACTCTAAATTCTCAAAAGAAAAAAAGGCGAGCCTCCAGATGCCGGTTGCACTGGGTCGGGTCTGTCTCCAGGTTGGAGCAAATGAAAGCCGGTCTCAATTAGAAGCCAGGTAGGCTATGTTTTCTACAACTTCTTGAGAATGAACAAAACCTCTCAAAGTGCTTCATTCCTGCTACAGCTCAGACCCGACCCGGTCCCATCCGCTACTGCAGCCAGACTCACGTGCATTAATTCTCGGCCGGACCAAGGCAAGAAAAAAGAGAGAAAGAAAAGACCCGACCTGAGTTATTAGATGTTTTCTGGAACCGGTGCGTCCGATCGAGTTGTTCAGCCCGTTTACAAACATTATTATTATATTAGTCTATTTCCCATCTTTGATAAGCTGATTTGTTCTAAATTAAATAAAAGCCTGTCCCATATTGTCTATTAACATATCGTGATTTTATGTCGATGTGAATGTATAAACTACAGCTCCCCCCCCCCACAAATTGCACACTGAGGAAATCCACCATGAAAACTCCGTAATAGTGATTAAATATTGCATTTTGTGATTAAAAACGTGTAAATAATGATACTGGATATCCATTGTGAGACTGAACTAGTCAGTCTGTCGCTCGACTAATCACATTCGCCAATTTTTTCTTCTTTTGTTTTGGTAGCATCCAATCAGGAGCAGCCAAAGATCAACTTGAGGCAAGATAGTTTTCTGCCAATATTGAAAGTAAAGGAATAGCATACAGTATATAGGGCTGCACAGTTTAAATACACATTTGCAATTATTTTGACTGATTTTCAAAATATAATATGATGTGTAAAATTAGAGGTGGAAGTTGAGATGCAGAGGAGGAGAGGAGGAGGTGTAGGAGAGGGATGAGAGGATCAGGTTGGCCATGACGTCGCTGCAGAATCACAATGTTTACTTGCAGAGGTTCATATTGAATTTCAATGAATTGTTCAGTCCTAGTATATAACAGTATACTGATGCTCAGATTAACTGGCAGTTTATTTAAAGTTGACTTATATTTTTTAATGTTTCTTCACAGATTGACTCATCGCTGATCAGAGAAATAGATGATCACTACCTTGCACGCTATATACCAGTTTATGGGGACAGGATTGCTCTGAGGCGATACTGTCTGGACAAAGAAAAACAAAAAGACAATAGTTCAAGGATGTCCCTTCTTGAAAAACTTTGAAAGAAACTAAGGACAGCAACAGCAAGTCAAGATGAGGAGTCTGACCAGGAATCGGGGCCTTCATAGAGTGCAAAAAACCCAAGCCGTTCTAAAAACGCTGTTAAGAGTTCGAGCAAAATTGAGTTAGGGTGGATCCATGATGGAAAACAAATGAGGAAGCATTCTGGTGGTGGCATCAGGACACTTGATGTATCCAAGAAGGCAACCAAAGCAGACATTTTGTCACATGCCAAAGAACAGTTTTTTCCAGGTGGTGAATCAAAACATCATCCGCTAAAAGCAGAGATGATATCAAGTGGCTCCCGAACCGTACCCCCTCCGGCCCTTGGCTGCACCTAGAAATTGAGTCCAATACGCACCCGAACAGGTCTGACTTACGGTCATACAGGGACCGTACAGCCCTCAGCAGAGGGCCTCCGACCCCACACTCCCAGAGCACCCCCCACAGGATGCCACGTGGGACACGGTCGAAAGCCTTTTCCAAGTCCACAAAGCACATGTGGACTGGTTGGGTGAACTCCCATGAACCCTGGAGCACCCTGCGGCAGAGTCCTGCACGGGTCCAATTTTTGAAACCCGCGCCCGACCCACCCGTGGTGTTTTAAACCCGTCACCCGTGATTATTTCTGAATACGAACCGCACCCGACCCACCCGTGAAAAGTAAGACCCGTTACCCGACCCGCTACCCGTGAGATCGCCGTCATCACCGGCGATAACGGGGACGTATAAAAACAGAGAGAGAGAGAAGGGGGGGTGAAGCCGTACTCTTTCGCTGCTATTTCCAGAACCGAGAATGATAGAGACGTAATTCTTTTTTTAATGAAAGCAGGATACTTCAGCCTTTAGACTGATCCCATCACTGTGTTTGTAGCTGACCCAGAAGCCGAGCAGTCGAGCCATGACAGGCTAAACTCCGTCAGGAAAGCTGTGAGCGGTCACACGAGCAGCCAAAGATCGTTTATTTACACCAAGATGCTGCTCTGTTGTTGCCGCGTGTGATAAAAATGATTTGCTTCGCTGGTGCATGCATCTGCGTGTGACTTTTTCTCTGTAGGCTTCACCCGCGTACCACCCGTGTTCATTTGAGTTCCGCCCGCGCCCGACCCGTGAATTTACACAAGACAGTTTATCCACCCGTTGAACACCGTTTTTGCGGGTTACCCGTCGGGTACCCGCGGGTATCCGACCCGTTGCAGGACTCTGCCCTGCGGAGGGTATAGAGCTGGTCCAGTGTTCCACGGCCAGGACGAAAACCGCATTGTTCCTCTTGGATCCGAGGTTCGACTATCGGCCGAGTTCTCCTCTCCAGCACCCTGGAATAGACTTTCCCCGGGAGGCTGAGGAGTGTGATCCCCTGGTAGTTGGAGCACAACCTCCGGTCCCCCTTTTTGAAGATAGGGACCACCACCCCGGTCTGCCAATCCAGAGGCACTGTCCCCGACTGCCACGCGATGCTGCAGAGCCGTGTCAGCCACGACAGCCCCACAACCAGTCCCTCCAGGATTTCGCGGGCTTTTTTTCTGATTGTTGCGGCCTAAAATGCCTGATTTTGCGGCAGTATTTTTAAAAAGTTGTGGTAAATGTTGCGATGTTTTAAGCGCTTTTGTTGCAATTAAATTGCGGGAGACAGTTGGGCCCAGGCCCAGATTCCAGCACCAGGCCCATATTCCAGCACCAGGCCAAGCTCAAGGCGAGGAGCTACCACCAAGGAAGCTACCAACCAACTTTCCACCATGCCTCCCAAAAAAAGCATCCCAGAGGATGAAGTAGTATCACTCGCAGTTCTCCACGAACTGCTTGATCAACAAAAAACTTTCTACAAAGACCTGTTGGAACAGCAGGAAAAGTCATTCAAATCATTTGTTCAGATGATTATGGACTCCACCAACAAACGTCTGGACAGTCTGAGCAGCGATGTTGGCAGGATTACTCAGAGTGTGGAATTTTCTCAAGCTGAACTTGAGGATTTAAAGATTGGATATAAAACCTCCCTGGACTGCCATAAAACAGTGAGTAAAGATTTGGATAACATGCAATCTTCTCTAAGTAACCTGTCAGCTAAATGTGATTACTTAGAAAACCAAACCAGACGTAACAATCTAATATTTGATGGCATCCCAGATTCCAAAACTGAAACATGGCATGAATCTGAGATCAAGGTAAAAAAAACTAATTACAGAACATCTAAAGATGGATCCCTCTCACATTGAGTTAGAAAGAGCCCACAGGACCGGGAAGTTTGACGCTGAAGGTCGACCCAGATCTGTGATGGTGAAACTTCTCAGGTTTAAAGACAAAGAGGAGATTCTAAAAAGAGCCAAATATCTGAAAGGCTCTAAGCTCTATATCAACGATGACTTTTCAGAAAATGTCCGGCTCAGAAGGAAAGAGCTTCTCCCCCAGCTCAGAGAGGCACGTAACCAAGGCAACGTGGCCTACCTGAAATATGACCAGCTAGTTGTACATCCCCCCCGCACTGCATCAGGCTCATCTTAACTAATGCTGAATACTTAATGAATCTCTTTTATCAATTAATTTTATTCTTTTTTCGTTCATGGTTATGAACACCTCACTCCGATCCCTGTCTGTAAGCTGCTCTCATGAAGATAAATATCTTCTTCCCCTTTCTGATGCCGACCCTGATGTCAACTGCAATGCTTTTAAACAAGGCCCCTTACCATGTTCTTATTTTTCTGAGGACTCCTTAAAGTCTTTCTGTGTGGATAAAAAGATTGCTAATGACAACTGTTTTTCTTTGTTTCACCTTAATATTCGCAGTTTACCCATACATTTTGATAATTTTATCGATTATCTTGGAATGCTGCCAGTTGATTTTTCAGTTATAGGCTTGACCGAAACATGGCTGAATAGCCAAAAAGTTTCTATGTTTCCTATTAGTAATTATAATCACTACCCCTGTTTCAGACCTGTGCATTGTGGAGGAGGTGTGTCTCTCTTTGTTAAGGAGGACATTAAATCCTCCCTTCGAAATGATCTGGTTATGATGGTGGGAGATGAAGCAGAGGCCGTTTTTATAGAGCTTGTTGAGCCTTTATCCAACAAAGTCTTTATTATTGGTTGCATTTATAGACCACCAAATTCCAATATCAATCGTTTTATTGACAGTTTTTATTCTACCCTCAGTAAAATCACCACTGAGAAAAAAAACTTGCTATATTATGGGTGATTTTAATATTAATCTTTTAAATAATCAGTCATCACAATTCATAAATCATCTCAATGCTGTGTCATTCTCCTCCCTCATAACAAGGTCTACCAGAATCACTGCCTCAAATGAAACACTGATTGACAATATATTTACAAATTCCTATTGTGCTGCAGGGATACCTGGCATTTTGTTCTGTGACTTATCTGATCATCTTCCTGTGTTCTATCTTGAGCCCATAAATGGGAAATCAGACTCATCTACTAGACCTAGTGATCTTTTCCTCCGTAAATTCAGTAATAGTAATATGAGTAAGTTCATTGATAAATTATCCACTGTTAATTGGTCAGCAGTTGTATCTAAAAATGAAACTCAAATGGCCTATGACATCTTCCATGCTACATATTTTAAGATCTTTGATGATGCTTTTCCACTTCAAAGAACTAAAAATAAATCAACTAAACCAAGTAAACCCTGGTTAACTAATGGGCTGAAGCGGTCTATTGCCAAGAAGCACAAACTTTATCGTGACTATCGGACCAATCCCACACCATTATTTCTGAATCGTTATGCAATTTTCAGAAATAAATTGAATCACCTGCTGAGAATTGCAAAACGTAAGTTCTATGAAGTTAAATTCACCGAATCTCAGAATAATATGAAAAACACATGGAGGACTATCAATGAACTTATTCATAAAAAAAACTGACAGGATTGTTCAAAGGGAGTTTAAAGGAGTTAATGATAAAGCTCTCTCAGATTCTCTTGAGATAGCAAATGAATTCAATAATTTCTTCGTTTCTATTGGTCCGTCACTCGCAGACAAGATTCCACAGACCCCACTATCCACCTCAGGGATTGAATGCCCCTCTTCTTCCTTTGCATTTTACCCCATTACTGAGACTGAGCTCATTGACGTCGTAAACAAAATGAAACTATCTGCACCAGGTCATGATGAATTGAAATCTTCAATACTCAAAACAAGTCTTTCATATGTTATTAAACCTCTTCTTCATATTTTTAATCTCTCCCTTGAAACTGGTATATTTCCTGCTCAGTTTAAATGGGCTAAAGTCATTCCTCTTTTCAAAGCTGACGATCCCTCATTATTTTCTAATTACAGACCGATATCTATTCTACCATGTTTTTCCAAAGTACTAGAAAAATTAGTTTATAATCGTTTGTTTAAATACCTTAATGACAATAAAATTTTATATGACCATCAGTATGGGTTCAGAGAGAATCATTCCACCTCTATGGCCCTCACCCAACTTGTAGACAATATTACCAAGGCTACCGATGATAATGAAATAACACTTGGAGTATTTCTCGATCTATCGAAAGCTTTCGATACGGTCAATCATGACATTTTATTGCAGAAACTTTCTCTTTATGGCTTATGTAGCTCAAATCTGTTATGGTTCAAAAGTTATTTGTCTGAAAGAAGGCAATTTGTTTCCTGGAATAACTCTTCATCTGACTTAAAGTTGCTCTCATGTGGTTTACCCCAAGGATCAATTTTGGGCCCTTTACTCTTTCTTATTTATGTTAATGACCTACATATGTCATCAACTAAAGCATACTTTATTTTGTTCGCAGATGACTCCAATATTTTTTTATCTGGCAAGAATGGACCCAAATTAATATCAGAAATGAACACAGAATTATGTAAAGTAAAATTGTCACTTAATATAAAGAAAAGCTCATATATGTTATTTACCCCGAGAAGTCAACAATCTACAAACTCTCTCCCAAACGTTTATATTGACAACATCATCCTGGAAAGGGTCCCTGTAACAAAATTCCTAGGTATCTTAATTGATGAAAATCTTACTTGGAAGAGCCATATTCTGTCCATTTCAAACAAGATTGCAAAAAATATTGGAGTAATCAGGAGAATACGTCATTTTCTGCCTGGTAAAATTTTGATTAATTTATATTATACAATGATTTATCCTTTCATTTCATATTGTAATATTATTTGGGCAAGCACCTTTAAGAGCTCTCTAAACTGTATTCTTACCCTACAAAAACGGTTCATCAAGATGATTACATTTTCCAACAGATTTACTAGATCCTCTCCCCTTTTCCAATCCTTGAGAATTCTTCCTGTTTTTACTGTAAACACTTTCCAAATATGTATTTTTGTTTGTCAGTCTATTCACAAGTCACTTCCTATTTGTTTACAAAATATATTTCAGTTTAACTTTCAGATTCATAATTTCAACACCAGGTCTGCAAATGATCTTCATTCCACTTTTTTTAAGACTACCTTCTCTCAGTTTTCAATTAGATTTAGAGGTCCACACTTTTGGAACTCTTTACCAATTCATATCAGAAACTGCAAAAGCATAAATTCATTTAAGAGACAACTAATTTACTTTCTACTAGCTCACTTGACCAATGCATGATCTTCACACTTTTTCTCACCACTCCTTGACTTTCCCTCTCTTCCTTCTGCTGTTTTGTTTTGTTTCCTCACATGACTGTTAACTGGATTTATGTTGAATGTTTATCTTTTCAAATTTTATGTTAAAATGTATCTTAAATATTTGTTTATGTGTTTGTTTATAAGCATAATTATTTTAACAAAGTTTATGTTGAATGTTTATTTTAAATTTTCTTCATTTATTTTTTATTTTTTGCATTAAATACTGTTTTCTTCTCTTTTTCTTCCTTTGAAATTGTTCTTCACCATGTAAATTAAATCTTGTTTTTTTGGAGGACCACTCGACAAGCCCTTAGGGTTTTTTTTGGTTTCTCCGGCACATTTGCCCTATACCCTGTAAACATGTCTTTTTGCCATTGTTGTACCATATTTTTAATATGCTGTTTTATATACACATATATATATATCTTGTGTGCTAATAAATACAATACAATACAATACAATACAGTGAAAAAGTTGTTTTGTTCTGAATAATTAATTAAAAATCAAAGGATTTTTTTCTAGGGAGAACTGCATTTTTCTTTATTCCAAGAAACAGGCTGAGGATTACAAAAGGGTAACACTTTCTATGAAGGTCTAGTGTATAATGCATTATGAGCACATGCATAAGACGTTATAATGCATTTATAATGCTTCATACATGTCATTATAATGGTGCATAATCATGTATAATAACTTATACCAAGGTTTATAATGTATTACAAGTTCGGACATAATGTATTATAAATTAAGCTCTTATAATGTTTTATACCTGCATATAAAGTGACAATAATGTTTGAATGCAGAATCTGAAGTCCTGGGTCACATAACACATTATAACCATCTATACTCTAGCCAGTGGTAAAGACAAACATAGAACTGCTCAACATAGAACAGATACTAAATGCTCGGTTACGGAAAAGGCGTAATGCCTTATAAATATTAATAATATATTATAGGATGACTTTAAGAGCTTTTAGTAAATTGACAACACTGTATTAAGTTATTACTAATTGTATGACATTATAACACAATTATAATCACTTACGAGCAGTATTTTGGTGGCTGTAAGTAAAGTGTAAGTTAAAAATTATACACCATAATGATTTTTAAATCAACTTTATTTTGCAAAAACAGAATATAAAGCAAAGGTGCATGTTATTCTGTACATATCAATACAAAGGCTGAGCTCTGCGATGACCGCCATTCTGGCGATTGTGTTGCGGTCAACACCGACTTTTTCAAAGGCAGATTTCAAAGCAAAATATAAACAAAAAGGTTATTCTGTACTTATCAATACAACTGAAACCTGTAACAAAAAAAGCTTGCATAGCTCACAAATTTAAATTCTTGCATGCACCTGAGAGACTAAAGAATGCAATTTATAACATAAGTTAAAACCTGGAACAGACTAGCTTTTTTGCACATTTAATGTGCAATGGGTAGCAAAGTACCATTCTCTTTCATTTCGCTTATGTGCTCTTTAATCTCAGCTGTAATAGCTGCGCGACATCTATCCACAAAGGTAGAGAGCTTTTCAAGCTTCTCATTCCACTGGCCTAGAGCTCTGAAAGTCTCAGGGGCTGCAAGGCTGAGCTCTGCGATGACCGCTGTTCTGGCGATTGTGTTGCGGTCAACACCGACTTCTTCAAAAGCAGATTTCATGGACCCCCCCTCACTGTAGCTCTTCAGCACTGCCTTGTACCTTTTAATGATGTCTCTGCAGTTTTTCACTGAAAGAAAAAAAAAGTTCACCTGTCATTGTAAAGAAGATGAGTTAACTGGTATGTGCAGTATGAACGGAGAGTACATAATGTTGTATATATACATAACATCTTTTGTTCCATTTTTGCCTGCTTTATCATTTTATGAGAGCACAATAACATTACACAATTCCCCTCTGGATTCAGTAAAGTCTTTTAATTTTGTTTGTGAACTGGCTATCTCTTGAGGACCACAGAAAGTCTTAGAGTTGATGACATACTGTCAAAAATAATTCACTTTTTGGTAAAATACATCTTGTTCTACCTTTTTTTTTTTAATTAATTATTATTAGTTCATGGTTTATATTCAATGGTCTTTTATGCAAGCAGTTAAAAAAACACAGTTAAAACAGTAAATTTCACTAATTACTGATATATAAGACAATCTTACCTCGAACACGACTGGTTTCAGGTTTGGGGCTTCCACTCAACTTTGGGGATCTCTTCTTTAGCTTTTTCTTCTTCTTGGAGTCATCTTCCAAGGACGAATCAGACAATGGCGAGTCAATGGCTAAGGTTGAAGCAAGTTCAGACTCTTCATCAGAGATGAAAACTCTTTTCACCTGACTCTTGGATGACTCTGCTGCAATAAATCAAACACGCACGCACACACACACACATTTCTAAATCATTAATTCATATTTTTTTCTTCTTATTGTGTTTCTAGTTATACCAAACATCCTAGAACAATCCAAGATGGTGGATGTCAAAATTCAAATGTGTGAAAATGTAATAACCCGGGAGCAACACTGGCATATACATGTAACTGATCACCTGAACTAGATGATGGCTCCACCGATCTGTTCCCAGATTTGACTAGTTCCCTCATTAATTCAGCCTTGCTGGTCAGTTCACGCTGAAGGTAGTCTTTATCTGATTTCAGCATTTCAATGGTTTCTTCTCTGAGTTTCGCCCGCTCTTTCTCTGCCTCCAGCTGAAGTTTGACCATAGCCAGCTCATGCTTGATTGTAGGAGCTGGATACAACACATTAGCAAGGACCACAAAAAAGAAAACAGAAAAATATTTTTGTAACTATTAAATGAAATTATTTTAGCTAAAAGCAATGACAGGGATGTTATGCTAAATTTGAAACACAATCTATAACCTTTTAGGCCTATGCTGGATATGACTCAACCAGGCATCACCTAGCCTAAACTTTAAATTTTCGAATGTAGCCTATTAAATGGTTTGAAAGCTTAAGCTCTAACTTGCACACTTCAATATTATGAACAAAGCCCACATTTATTGATGATTTTTGGTCAATAATACAGAAAAAAAACTAAAATGGCAATTCATACCCATTTTATCTTCCTCCACAGCAGGAGTGGAAGCCCTGTTGTCCTTTGGTGGCGGAGGATTCACAGCTCCCCTTCTCGTGTACATGACTATTCAAAAAACAAAATCAACCGAGGGTTAGCGTTTGAAGTATTATTCTTTGGCTATTGTTAGGTTAAAGCAGAAGTAAGTGGTCCGGTCGTTTTCGCTAATGCTGCGTTCCAGGCAGGCTTTTGAAATCGTAAATTACAGCTTCAAGTCACAACTTACGACTTTGTAGCGTTCCAGGTAACCCACTCGTGTTTTTCCGACCTGTTTTACCGGTGAAAGTCACTATAACAGCCACTCGTAACTTCCGACCGGTGAACTCGTACCAGATCGAACTGGTACCACTTCACGGTCGGAAAAATACGAGTTTCCTTGAACGCACCATAACAGTCCTCGTCCCTACGTCGCCACATTCACGGCGTTCCTTGGCTGCACACACAGCCCTGCATGCCGTTCTCTCTCCTCATTGGATAAAAACTGTAGGATACGATAAATGTTTTCTCCTCGGCTCAGAGCAGAGCAGAGTGACTGACAGACCCGTGTTTTGGTCCAAACACTCTATGTAAGTGATTGCTGTCGGAAGATATAACTATTTAAGACTTATATTAACACAAATATATCACTTACTTCTGCTTTAAATTTGGTTCGAAGTTACAGCAAAACGCTCCCACAAGTTAGCCTATGCACTAACATTCGCTTTTTCAACATGTTTGCTGGATTAACGTTAGCTTACTACCCATGTGGCCTGGATGCTAACGTTCAAGCTTTGCCGACAAAACTTAGGCCAAAACACCTAAAATATATATATATGCATTTTGTTCATGTTTTACAGTCTGTGTTGAAAAATATTACCTTCGAGTTTGGTTTCGTTGCCTGACCGTAACCGTCCGTCCACCGCCTCTCTTTTCAAACCTGCAGTCTGTGGCAAGGTGAAGAGGGACCCGGGCGGGCTTCGAACCCCAGGCTCCCAGGTCGGAGTCATGCGCGCTAACCAGTCGGCCAAAGGGACATCCCCTTGGCCAAGTAGCCAGGGCCCATGATCAACTGGAGGCACACAGTGACAGGACCACCACTGTCACATCTCTCCCCCTCTTTTCACAAGCACGTCCTCGTGCTTCCGCGCAGGCTGCCACACATTCGGAATCCATGGACCTGCCACATGGATCCTGCCAACAACGCCAGAATGTGGCAAGGTGAAGAGGGACCCGGGCGGGCTTCGAACCCCAGACTCCCAGGTCGGAGTCATGCGCGCTAACCAGTCGGCCAAAGGGACATCCCCTTGGCCAAGTAGCCAGGGCCCATGATCAACTGGAGGCACACAGTGACAGTGACTGTCACAAGTCAAGTGCGTCTCCGTCTGTCGTCTTCGTGATTTCCTGTGCTACGTTCAGGAGTAATCAGAATTCGGAGATTCTGGCTTCTGGCAATCAATACATTTCGTTTATGCTGTAAATAAATTCAATTACTTGATTATTTCAGGTCACTTGCGTAACCTCTCCGCTAATGTCACCTGGCTGCCAACACAGGCTAACTAATTTAGTCAATACAATAGCAATTAACCTCCACATACTGCTGTAATCATAAACTAAGCAACCATTATAATGTATAATTCATAGACTGTAACGAAATGTACGTTGAAACAAAAACAAAAAGTAACTATGAAAAGACAGCAAAATTTAAGACTTTAAACTAAAGTACAAGTTGGGGAACCATTCAATTTTTTTTTAACAACTCGGAATTCCCTTTTCCCAGCGTTCTGACTTACGTGAACGCAGCAGTCCCAGAAGGCGCAAGCGGGAGATCGCATGGCTCCATGGGAGATCGTCACTGACCGGGATTCAGGTGGAGGATGCCAATGCTAACATGGCAAATTTATTGAGTGATGAAATTCGTCGATTAATACGACAAGAGGACACGATACGCAGCCGGAGAAAAATAGTTGTATGGATGCAAAGAAGAGGAATCCTAAAGCGTTGCGTGATCTGCTCCACCTGCAAGAGGCCCATGCACCTGAACGTTGTCTCCAAAGCTGATGGATATGTATGGTAAGAAACGCCATTGCTACATTAATTTTATGCTCGGACATGTTCACTTTTCACGTCCTGTCAACGGCTTCGGAGGAGGGAGGGGGAGATATGAATAAACATAAATATGTCAGGTTTTCATTGTTTTTTTTACGGAGCGCTGATGATTTTGCACAACTTACTACTGTACATTACTGTACATTGTTGTGTGCGCGCAAATGTCTTGGCAGCATTGCCTCTCATTAAAAACTGTCTGGGGCTACCCCATAGCGTGTACCATGAAGTTTGAGTTTTGACTGCAGGACAGTATGCAATTTAGAGACTAGGGGTGGGGGGCTAGTAAAAAAAAGAAAAGAATGAAAGAAGGCACTGTCATGCCGACTCACCTGCACAGCACAGGTGACAACTGCATGAGGAGCGCTCTGCTGTTTATTCATGTACATACCCTTATCCATAACGCATGTATGTAATAAATGACATCTGGTATGGGTAGCTACAGTATATCCCCACCCTGCTGCAGACACAGATGTAATATTTTGTAATCATCAGTCACAATTAATAATTATTCACATTATTTTTCTTACTCAACCATTAGGTCTTGTGGCAGAAAAGGCCATCGCCAGAAGAGGAGATCTGTCAGAAGTGGATCGATCTTCTTCAACTCTCGCAGGCCTCTCCGAAGCCATTTGGAGTTCATCTATCGGTTGGTGTTTTTTGTTAACATTACCCATATGCTGAGGTCCAAATTATTCATAGTCTTCTGAATGCCTATACATGATTTATGTTTTAATTTTTAATTTTACTAATATCAACCATTTCTGTCAAAGGTATTCTCAGGGATTGAGGCTGAGACAGATGGACATGATGGAGGATGGCATTGCCAGCAGCAGCCGCACTTTGACGAAGATGGCTTCCACTTTGAGAAAGGTGTTGTATCAATGATATGAAAGTGATTTTAAGCTGTAGTGCATAGGTTTTTGAGGTCATAACTTTGCCTCTATACATAATAGTGCGCTGCAATCAAGTGGTGTCATGGTGCCATGTATTTTGCCCCTGTTTGAGTCTCCACTTGTTTACTACACAACATTATTCCTTAAATCAGGAATAGTGCATAATTCGAGACCACAACTTACATTCCTGTACGTGTGACAGAGTAGACTACTATATGACAGAAGTTAAAAAAGGTCTGCAGTACTGATCTAGATTTATTTTAAAGAAGTAGAATATATTTTGTTGGGGAAGAACATAACATTTGGAACAATTTACCTGACTGAACAAGCTCTAATACTGAACTTACATCTCTCAAGGTCTGCACTACAGCGATTGACAAACTGAGACACCAGGGGAAATTGAAGATTGGTGGACGTCATTGCTTTGTGATGTTAGATGAAAGCAAATTCTCTCACAAGAGGAAAGTAAGTAGTGTGTACAAATACAATTTATTTTGTAAATTATCCATTTGTTTGTGTGTGATTTTGTCTGTTTTGAAAAGTGGCTATACCAAGAAAGCTTATTTACTCCATCTGAAAATATTTGGTTTTTCAGTATAACAGAGGACGCTTTGGACCTGCCTGGCGCCGCACAAAAAAGTGGGTTTTGGGCTTACTTGAAGTTGGGCAAACATCAAGAAGACCCATATTGAAGGTGGTCAGAGGCCGTTCAAGAGAAGATCTCCTGCCAACCATAATACACCATGTGAGAGGAGGCTCACAGATTGTCTCTGATGAATGGCGAGCTTACCGGCGGGCACTTGGACAAATGGGATTTGACCATCACACAGTATGCCATAAAAGGCATTTTGTTGACCCAAACACTGGAGCCCACACCGTGGAAACCGTACCACAAAACTTTTGCAAGAACATTTAAAAGTGATTGAGTGGGAATATTGGTTGGGCAGGAATCATAGATTTCATATCATTGGCCGGCTCCTGCATGACATTCGTAAATATGCAATTCATAACTGTTGAAAAATTAGGTACATCAGCTGATAAGAGTACCAAAATGTTGTGCCTCTACCTACCTGTTTTATTTCTTATTTAAAACTTGTAGAGCTGTAAAAGTATTTTTAAAAATGAAGTAATTAAGTAACATGCATTTTGTCTGATTTGGTTTGGTAAAAGACTTTTTATTGACCAATATGCTCTCCATAGGTCAATAAACCATTTTGTTTTTGCAAAATAAAGAGTTGCTCTAAAAATCATTATGGTGTATAATTTTTAACTTACACTTTACTTACAGCCACCAAAATACTGCTCGTAAGTGATTATAATTGTGTTATAATGTCAT
>CM064906.1:1530814-1540814 GCA_030347415.2 Decapterus maruadsi | reverse complement strand
AAAAAAAACAAAAAAAAACATGAAATCTCAGACAACTTGCAATGGATTTTTTTCTTTGTTATCATATAATATGGTGTACATCATATGTCATATCAACAGGGAAAATTTCAGAGTAACTTTTATTTAATATTTATGTCGGCCTTAAAAAATGACACAAATAATGCTTAATTTCACCTTAAAAGTTGGTATTTTGCATATATATATACATAAAAAAGGCACTGAGCCTCCACTATATCCTTGTTTGACCCTTGACTATCGATCTAGAAACTTAATTTCCTCATCTTGATTGCCTACTTACAAAAAAAACTAGGAGGAAATGGTCCAATGACTGTGCAAGATGGGCAATTTGGCGGCCATTTTAATATGCAAATTAGAAGGTCAAAAACTCAAAATTTCACTCGGGTACCGGTTTTTTTGGACTCAGCACCCTTGAAATATGTAAGGTAGGCCGGTTCCCGACTTGTACCCATAAATGCTCCTTACTTCTTATAGAAGGCCTTTTTTCTGAAATCCGTCTAGACTATTCATACTGTAGCTCTTTATTTGTGGCAAAGTTCATCTGCAGATCTTCCAGGTAGTCAAAAAGCGCCTGCTCTGGAAGATGTCCAGGAGCTGAATGATGATGCTGCTGCACTTCTCTGCCATGATGCTGATTTGGACCTGCAGACTTTGAGCCATATCTGGACTTTGTAGCATTTCGTGGAGTCTATCCACAGACTGTGGTGTGCTTCTGCTGCATATCTATGAACAAAATCACAAATCAGTCAAAATTCTGTCAATCAATCAATATTCATCACAATATCACTACATGTTATCTATGATTAGATCTTTGTTTTGTGTGTGTGTACATCTTACGTTTATTTCCATCTCGAAGAATTCTTTCTACAGCCCAAAGTGCTGTGAATGATACTGTACGGCAGTGAACCAAGAATTCCATCTTGTGGCACATGGATTTGGAGGCATTGTGGCCTTCCTTCCTGGTGGCAGCTTTTCTGTCATAAACTGAAGGTACCTCCTCTTGTGGGACCCAGCTTGGTAGAACATTTGGTAGAACCTCAACATGAATGCGCTCAGTTTATCAAGACGTGACAGTGGTGGTCCTGTCACTATGCCTCCAGTTGATCATGTGCCCTGGCTACTTGGCCAAGCCTTGTCGTCATCCTCCTCGTCATCCTCCTCTCTCATCTTTTCATATTCCTCCTCATCTTCCTCTTCTTCAAATCTTCTCTCATCGTGTAAAACATTTTCCAGGGTGTGATAATGCATCTCTTCCTCCTCTGATGCGCTTTCCGTTTCAGATGGAAGTAGGCCTGGATCCATGGCCTCCAAAATCAGGTCTCTGGCTTGAATATCAGTGAGCAGTTCCTTCTTTATTTGTCTCCTTTTCATTTTTCTTTCGGTCTCTGTCTTGTAGAAAAATGTAGGCTAGCATACATAGCTACACTCTGCACTGGCCTTATGCAAACAAATACACCTGTTGTTTTGATTTCCACAGTGCTGTTACCGGGAAAAAGCCTTTGAAGTATTGTAGTGCCTGTGTTTGTGTATGTAGATGACGGAGACACGTGGACACTTTTGATTGGATCATCTTGTTTTTATGTGATAGGATGGAGACAATGATAAGATTTAAAGGTCTCCCACAGAGGGGATTATTGATATATCATACAGCATTTTCATACATGGCAAAATTTGATTTTTGAAGGATGGTGGTAGTATTTTATCATTTACAGAGTAATAAAAAGAGATCCAAAATTCCCAAAGTGAAAACTTTAGACTCTATTATGTCAACAAAATAAAAAAAGAACTTTGAAAATAGCTTTATCCGTTGTTCAGATTTCAGTTCTGAAAATGTAAGCAAAGTAGTGCATATTTCATTAGATATTGCCTCATTTACATATTTAAACATAAAGCCTGAGAAAACTTGTAATACAAAAAATGTTTGTCTAAATGTGAGTATTAGAATTGGAACGTTACATATTGATACCTGTAAGTTCTTTTTTTTTTTCAAAAATACATTAAAAATCCCATAGGCGGAGGTGGACATTTATGGCCGACGAAGGGGTATTAACGTTGCTATTTTGCATAAAATGCTCAAAAATTGGACAATCATTCTGAAATTTGGAACATTTAGAGATGACAAAAATACACATCCTCACCAAAAATCAGACCCCAGTGACCTTTCCTTCAACTTTGGTGGGGTGGGAAAAGGTGCCAGGTGGACAAAAATGTCCAGTCTTCAGAGGGTTAAACACATACCTCACAACTTTCACTAATCTTCATGCAATGACAGTCAGATGTAATACTTAGACATTATCAGACAGTTGATTCACTGGCTACTGTCATCTAGTCCGGCAGATCTCAAAGTTGTTATCTGTTCAGGTCTCTGTGTGTCTGGAGCAGCCTGAAACACAGAAAAGGACACAGTATTGTTATTCTTTAAAGCTAAAGAGAATGTGAAGTTACGTCACGCCGTTGGAAGTTGGGCGCCATCTTTGGAGGATCGCGGATGTAAACACTTGCTCGCCCCCCCTTGAAAAAAGTTCCCAAAGTCGCTTAAAAGTAATCATGGTGGGACAGTACTGCTGCATAAAAAATGCCACAGTATTATATGCACTAATACGAAAAATGAGAAAGTTCACGATGTCTGCATAAGTCAGTGGAGGGAGTAAATCTGGGTCTTAATAAGTAGTAGTTTTTCTGTCTACCTTTGTTTCTTGTTAAATTTGAGTTTATCATGATACGTTCCTCCTTTGTTTCCCTTCCCCTGCTCTGTTTCTTTTTTCTTTTCTTTTTTTGTCCGTCTTCCTCATCTCTTTTTCTTTCTCTTTTACTTCTTGCTCATTTTCCTCCGTTTTCCCCACTCTGTTTACGTTTGCGTTCCTCCAAAGATGGCGCCGGCGTCCCACAACGCCGAAGCAGCGTGACGTCAGCTTCACATTCTCTATAGGACTCCTGGTTGGCGAGAGTCCACAGACATGCAAGGACGCTGTTTGGCAACGGCAACTTGGTGTTCAGTTTGTTCATATAGAACGGTCCCAAGGTGGTCATAAGGTCCTAATTAGTAAATAAAAGAAAATCATCACACATGCATGCAAGTATCAGTGATAATAGGCTACCTGAAATGCTTTCGATAAACCTACCTCCACCTGTCCTCTTGACAGTTTGAAATGACTTTTAAAGTCAGAAACACTGTACAAAGGTACAACCTCCTCGACAAGCTGAGGAATTTTTGGAACCAACCTAGGAGAATAGAACACACGCACAAAAAAATATTATATATTTCAATGGTTTACAAAAGTGTAGTAGAAACTGTAGTAGATAGACTGCAAAAGTGGTTCATTTATGGTGTTTACACAAACCTTCTCCGTTCCAGTCCATCTTCGAGTAGCAGGGGGATCTCTTCTAGCTCTATTTCGTCAGCGATCAAAAACGCAAATGCGATTTCCTCAGCCATCCGTGCAAACTGCGAGCAGCCTTCAGATGGATCTGACAGGATGTTTATTTCTGTGACTTCCTTTTTATGACGGCGACTGGAAACCGTTCGACTTGACTGCAGCTTTCTGTCACCGCCCCCTGCTGCTGCCGCCTGCACAGAACCATTTGATTATATTGGAGTCAGACTAGCCTAGGCTTATATATTTTCCATTTTTGCTGGGCATAAGGTTTGTTCTAAAAGCCTGTCCCATAAGCCTAGACGCGTGTCTCTGACGGGTCCGCTCGTCACACACACCCTACACCCAAAAAAAAGAAAGAAGAAAAAACACCGTCAACCTCGTTAACAGGTGACAGAATAATAACAGTCTCAGTAGCTGCAGATCAGTGTGCTAAAAAAAAAAAAATGTCGGCATGTTCGCAGCTCCTCCGGGCCCAATCCTTGGGCCCAGAGGGGAGGGGGGCCAGCTCCGCCAGGCCCCCACTCCAACACTGTTTGGCCACTGTTTAGAATCAGAATATAGGCTACTCTAAGGAAAGAATCGGATCCAGAGCAGCATTCATTTACTAGTTTAATCAGCACCAATTAAACTTCTTATAAATAAACGCAAACATTCAATAACTGGGGTCAGCTGGTCAGACCAGCTCCACCTGCAGCGCTGTGTAGTGTATTATACTCTTTAATGTTCTTAGTTTTAATATCTTGTATCATCATTATGTATTATGTTCTTCTTTGTATGTGTGCTTAAGGAATGTGTAGGTCTCTACTCTGTTACAGTAATAGACCCTATGTCCTATTTTAGAAATCATCTGATCATCTGACTCATCACACATCTTATGGTGTGTGTCTGGTCAACATTTATGATTTCCTATAGTAACTTCAAATACCCTAAAGGTTAATGGATTGGTCAAAAGGTCATTTAACATCTGGTTTAAAGCTCCTCTTTGTCCGGAGAGGGGGTCAGAAAGGTATATAAAGTCAGAGCTCTTGGTCAGTAGACAGAACTTCTCGAGGGAACTTCTCAGAGAGAGAACCTCTCACATTGGCAGAGATGTTCCAGGATTTGGCATTTTTGTACACCGTTCTTCTACTTGTTAATAAACTTCTGTTTTGAATGCAAGTGAAGACGTGTCGGCGGTGATCCCTTCTTTTCATCAACGCATCGATATACCACAGCTGTTAGAGGCGAGCACGTCAAGTAAACAATTGGATGGTTCACGAGTTCACAGGTTAAAGCGATATTCCGGCGTAAGTGAAAGCCACGGTCAAACACACCGTAACACCGAGTCAGACCCCCCCTCGAGAGATCAATTTACCCGACCGCTAGATTCACGAGTTCCACCAACTTCAGAAAAGACCGCACTGTCGCCACACACGGCGCTCTGCGGATCCACTGTCTAACCGCAAAACGCCACTTTTAGCCACAAATAATGCTCAGAACTGCACCAAAGTTCATCAATAGTACATTACAGGGTCCCAGCACGTAGGACGAGCCGTCAAACATCCGCTAGCTTTACCTGTTTTCTTCAGCAGACACAACTCACCTACTTCTCCTCCTGGAGCCGCTTGCTGGTGGAGCAGCCCTGACGAGTGGATCACCGAGTGCAGCGGAGCTAAAGAAAACAGGTAAAGCTAGCGGATGTTTGACGGCTCGTCCTACGTGCTGGGACCCTGTAGCGGATGTTTGACGGCTCGTCCTACGTGCTGGGACCCTGTAATGTACTATTGATGAACTTTGGTGCAGTTCTGAGCATTATTTGTGGCTAAAAGTGGCGTTTTGCGGTTAGACAGTGGATCCGCAGAGCGCCGTGTGTGGCGATAGTGCGGTCTTTGCTGAAGTTGGTGGAACTCGTGAATATAGCGGTCGGGTGAATTGATCTCTCGAGGGGGGGTCTGACTCGGTGTTACGGTGTGTTTGACCATGGCTTTCACTTACGCCGGAATATCGCTTTAAAGCAACGAGTTATGGGCCAGCCATGTTTATTAGTTAGGTCTGTGTCCATTCAGTGAAAATGTGAGATAGTTAACCTGCATTAGAGATTCTTTCTGTCATATTAAGTGAGCACTTATAATATGTACTTTATGTACAGATATTATTCTTTTGATGAGAGAATGTGTGTGTGAATGATAAGTAATTACATGATTGATAATAGAGGAAGTGATAAACAGTTGACATGATTAAGGGAAAATGTAATGTTTATTTTTGGTTTAATACAAGTTTATTTCATAAGTAATATGTGAAAACAGACAATGGATGTCAGTCAAATGTGGTTTAGATTTCCACTGCTTTAATACAGATAAAATGACAGTAATGATTCATTATTGCAGTTGAAAGTTTTGCATGTGAATGTGAGAATAAATATAATCCTATGGATTTGGAGACTGAGCAGGCGTCATGCGCCCAGGGGGGTGGGACGTAGAGGAGGCAGGAGGAGATGCTATTTTAACATGCCTTTGTTTTTATTTATTGTAATTTGTGTACCAGGGAACATCTATGTATGGGACAGCGGATGTAAATTAGCCTGTGGCTACAATCCGGCGTGTTTACGATTTTTTTCGTTCATGAACTTGCATTGTCCCATTTTTAAAAAAAATAAATTGAATTGAATTGAATTGAATTTTCAAATCTTGATAGCTCTCTCCCTACATTATCAGGATCATCGACCCCAACTTTAATGACAAGGGGTGGTATATAAGCAATATATCAATATATATTTCACATCAGATTATTTACAGGACAGAGATGAATACAGTTTAATAATTATCTCAGTGACATGTTAACAGAAAAATCATTATCTGGTAGGACTAGTGGCTCATCAGCAGGAAATGCAGGAATGATTCAGTAAAACCACAAAGAAAAAGAAATCACATGTAATTCATTATATTCAGCGTCTAGACAACATTATGTTTGTTTCCAGTTGTGTTTCTTGTTGTGTCTGTTTACCTGTGACCAGCTCACAAACAGCCTGTAAAGTTGATCATGAATCTTCCATCTTTAAAGGAGGAGGAAGAAGTTTACAAGAATCATTGAGAAAATATTTTAAAAAACAACTGATTTAATCCATGAATGTGAAAACGTGAGTGAGAGACAGAGACAGACATGTAGAGACTGAACTGTCTGTTCAACAGTGAAGGTTTCTGTGACAGGAGGAGACTCTGATTCACTCAACACAGAGACACTGAGGAACCAGCACAGAGTGTAAACCCAGGATAGAGAGGTTGAGTGAAGGTGGTGTTGAAGGTGTAGAGGTGGATCAGTGAGTCAGAGGAGACTCTGTAGAAGGACAGAGAGCCAGCAGGACAGTCCACATACACTGCTACTCTGTCAGAGACAGAGGAGGAGGAGGAGGAGGAGGAGGAGGAGGAGAAGGAGGAGGAGGTGATGTCTGTCTTTCTGTCATTGTGCCAGACACAGCAACCACCATCATAGCAGTACAGACTCCAGGACTGATCGTTCCATCCAAACCCACAGTCTCTACTGACTCCTTTCCTTCTGATTCCTCTGTAACTCACTGATATAGAAACCTTTCCTCTCCTCTCGACCTCCCAGTAGCAGCGACCAGTCAGACCAGTTGAACACAGCAGCTGAGGCCACAGGTCAAATCTGTCTGGATGATCAGGATATGGCTGATCCTCCTCCACACGTGTCATCTTCCTGTTGTTGTCAGACAGTTTGATGTATGTGTTCACTGTGTTTGTGTCGATTGTGAGTCGACAGGAATCTGATGGAGAGAACAAGACACAGCTGCAGTTATTGATCATTGATCAGTTATTGACAGTTTGATGAAGACTCATGAGGTCAGTGATGTGACAGTGTGAAGATGGTTGAATGTGCTGCTCAAAGTAAAAACACACTTACACTTCCTCAGACCTGGTGTCAAGAACTGGCCTCCAGCAGGCTGCACCCTGAAAGGAGGAGGGGGGTCAGAGCAGCATGTTCTCTGTCAGCATCACACATGGACATTACATGGCTCTCACACACACACTGTTTTATCACTGTGTTGACATGGAGGCTGGTATGTATCAGTGTTGTTTTCGTCAACGATGACGATGACGAAATCATTTCGTTGACGCCACTTTTTTTCATGACGATAACGAGACGGTGACGAAATAAACAAGGCTCTTTGATGACTAAAACATGACGAGACTTAATGTAAGTTTTCGTTGACGAGACGAAAATAGACGAAAATGTTAATGGTGGTCAGTCAGACGTTTAAAATGCATAACATTTCTGCTTATTTGTGTGCGTCAATTCAAATCTAAAAAGTGTCTGCTGCTGCTGCTGCTGCTGCTGCTGCTGCTCCTGCAGCATTGTTTGGTCACGCCCACCACCTGGCATGCAGCGCACAACGTGCTCAACGCGTCACTGCTGTCACTTATCACAGACAATGGACCATGATGGCGGCGGCAGTTTCAACACAGAGGCTTGGTGGTCGCAAACGTAGAGACGACATATGGGTGTATTTCAAATATAACCCAGCAGATAATAAAACAGAGTGTATTGTGAAGGAAGACGGTGACAACTGTGGCCATAAAATATGCGGAAAAAATACGACCAACCTTAAACGGCACCTGAGTGCTTGCCACAAGGATATTTTTTCGAAGGTAAGTTACAAGTGCTGTTAACATAATAACGTTAGTTACTCGACAGTCGGTTTGTGATGAATTTCATAGTAAGCTAATGAATTAGTAAGTTTTCCACATAGTCCTGGCGCAAATGGGCTGCTAACTTCAGGCTAAAGTTAGCTTTTGTTACGCTAACGTCAATTCATTATGTGTGTGTTACTTTAGCAGTATGTTTAGCCATGTTTACATTCAGTGACGGTGTGGTCATCTCTTTGTGTGTTTATGTTCTGTCAGCACATAACTAGATGCTAAACAGGTCGAGTAGTCTGCAAGCTTTAGCCGTCGTGCAGCAGCCCTAACCGCGACCTGTGCATTTAGTGCGCTTACAGTAAAGTTGGGACACAGACACACAATATACATATTTTGGTCGCTGCTCAGAATGAAAGGTCAGAAAGCTTTAGTAAACGTCAGTTAATAAGCTATGTATTTTTGGGGGGCTTGTTTGATAGTTAAGACCATTCTATTTTCTTAGCATGTGAGTATTTTGCCTATTTTTCATAGTGTTTTGACTATTTTTATGGAATAGGCTATACCTACATTTGCTTGTTTTGTATTCACCTGTCAACCTTTACAGGAGGTGTATGTACGTTGTATATAGAGAGAGTAATTGTATCCTCTCTTTGTTTTTTCCTCAACCAGATTCCAGAGACTAGAGCTCCTAAAGAGAAACCTGGTGGTCCAAAGAACAACAGGACACAGTCATCTATCCCAGCAGCCTTCGCTGCAGCATCCAAATACAAGTCAGACTCCCAGGAACAATGCGCCAAAGAACAGGCAATTGCTGTTTGGATAGGACGTACTGGTCTCCCGGCTTGCACAGTTGAGGATGAAGATTTCATCCTTATGATGGAGACCTTTGACAAGAGATTGAACATACCAAAAAGAACAAAAATAAACAACTTAATTGACAAGATGTTTGATGACGAAAAACAGAAGTACAAAGAGAGGCTTGCCACAGCACGCAAAATAACCATTGGGCTGGACATATGGACAAAAAAAGGACTTACAGCATCATTTCTGGGAATTAGTGCATGCTTTTTTTGCACTGTGGAAAACAAAGCAAAGCACATATTGCTGAGACTTGACCAGATCGCCCACCCACACACTGCAGCGTGTATAAAAGCCAGTGTTGACCGATGCACAGAGGACTGGGGAATACCACAACACAAAATTCTGACAGTCATAACAGATAATGGAAGCAACATGATTGCAGCATTCAAACCTATTGAATTGGATACATCAACCAGCTCCGAAGAAGAATCCTCCGAGACAAGTGACACTGAAGACCCTGAGGTGGTTGAAGATCAAAGGTAAATTATTTCAGTTTGCTGTTAATTAACAATTGCAGAATGTCAGTCTCATTGAGTTATGCTAGGTTATAGTCACTTATAGCTATTGTTTATTGTATTGCATTAATGGCAATTTCACAACATTTCCTACATAAGATTAATAAAGTGTTTTATTCTCTGTGTTTTTGTCAATCTATCTAGGTTTGGACACATAGATAGGACTCCCTGTGTTGTACACACACTGCAACTCGTGGTGAACATGATCCAGAAAGATGTAAGTGTCAGCCGACTGCTGGGCAAAGTCAGAGTGCTTGTGAAGCTCTTCCGCAAGTCATCGGTGGCAACTGAGCGACTGCTGCAGCTGTGTCAACTAACTCTGGTCAAAGACTGCCCTACTAGATGGTCCAGCACATATCTGATGATATCACGGCTTCTTCAGATCAAGGACTCAGTAGTTCAAGTTGCGGATGGGATGAGCTGGGACTATCTACTGCCAAGTGAATGGCAGAGGCTGACTGCTCTAAGAGATTTACTCCTCCCCTTCACTGAGCATACCCAGATGCTCCAGAGCGACACACAGTCTTTATCCCTTGTTGTGCCTGCCCTTTTGGACCTGCAGGGTCATCTCTCCGAGTTCCCACATGCCCAGGGT